>JAPKLW010002399.1:31875-43908 GCA_026898455.1 Plectranthus barbatus
TAATAATAATAATAATAATAATAATAATAATAATAATAATAATAATACATGTGCATGGTCCAGCCCAACTGGTAGCCTAATAATAAGATGATCCAATATAAGAAAATAAGTTAACATAGCTCAAAATCGAATTGAATCATTTAAATTGGCAATTTTTTATTTTAAATTTAAATTGAATCGACGACCTAAAAAAATTAAAACCAAACTGAGTAACTGAACGTGAAGTGAACTTTTTAAATGAAGGAAAAAACTTATATTTTAATGTACTAATATATAATAATGGTGAATAAAAATGTATTTATTTAAAAACTCCTAAGAAATATAAAGAAAATTGATATATACTTTTTACTAATTATATCATCTTCTAATAAATTAAATGAAAATAGTGTGGTTATAATTGTTTCCGCCCAATTGTTTATTATTTAATAAACAGTTGTTTTTTATTTTCTTAACTAGCATTTCACCTGTGTGTTGCACAAAATTATTAAATTTAAGTATAGTAAAGAATATATATATCAAATATTATTTATGATTTTAGTAAACCAATATGCATTTGAATATAAGTGTCAATATTATACATATAATAGTTGTTGATATATAAGTACTAAATAAGTAATAGTAATCTATCATCTATTAATATGCTAAAAGAATTCTAAAAAAGACCCATCAAAATTCTAAAAAATGTGTACATACTTAATTAAAATATTGAATAAACTATTGATATTTTTGCAATAGTTTATTGAGTGTTATGTATGCTCCACAAATCACATTTTTAAATATTAGTTCATATTTAATTCATAACTTATAAATATAACAAAATAAGAAGATTATAAGATTATAATAATTAATGTGTAAAAATATATCAAAATTATGTAATTAACAATAATAAATTCAATATATCCACACAATATATAAAATTATGATAATTAATATGTGAAAAAAATATATAGTTAACAAATAATGAATTCAATATATCAACACATTTTATTGATGCAATCCATAATATATTATATTTTCAAAAATATATTTTTGCTTCTTTATTCATTTGATTTATAGAAATTATATTTAACTATATCCTTATTTAGTATTCTTTATGTATTTTAATATTTTTCTCAATGTATGTAAATGTAATTTAAAAATAATTATGTTCTCTCATATTATACGTATAGAGATTCCATTAAAGAAATTAAGTTTATATAGAATTTTTTTATAAATTCCAAGGTAATTGTTTTAATATTTTTACAATTACAACATATTCTTATTGATAAGATTATATTAGTTATTATTTAAATATTCATAACTATAATTATAATTTAAATAATACCATTTGATATGAGGTGGAAAAGAAATTATATCTTAAAATATAATATTTTAATAATAAAATGTATTTGATATTTAATTGACGTGAGTTGTGGCGTGTTGTTGTGTACCCGTTTTTTCTCATTCAGTATATTTAATTAAAGAGTTAAATTGATATAGATTATTTGAAATAAAATCCATTTAAATAGGAATACATATGTATATAATATTTTTTGCAAAATTTATATAAATTTAAAATCGGTATCATATTCTATTGATTTTATTTTTAACATGATAAAAAAATCATGAAGAAAAAATTGTTGAACCGACAATAAATTTATCAAATAGCTTTGATATTATTTAAACAAAAAAAAATCTTCCCTCTCACAACTTGAACGGTTATCTTAAGATAATCTTTTTTAAAATTACTTCTTTCCTTTAATATTATTATAGATTAAGTATATATGTCTCTATATACTAAAAAAAGACAGTAATGTTTTTGCCATTTTCCCTTTCAAAAACTGAAATTGAAAAAAAATTGCTGGACAAAATAAATAATCAATTAATTAACCATGTATTTTGATATAAAATAAATATTAATATAAATGCCTAATTTTTAGCATCACTTTTAGCAATAATAATAAATAACTGTTCCCACCATTTTATAAACTAACTACTTATTTGCTTTAGTATATATATAGATAGAGATAGTTTATTTATTTTATTTGCTAAAATTTAGTAACAGTTATTAGCATTAGTCCTTTTTTTTAGCACATCATATCTTGAATACATTAAAATAATATAATTTTATATTTTGATGTCAATTTTGTTTGCTAAGATTTAGTAATAGTTATAAGCGTGGGTCCCTTTTTTTTAGCAATCATATTTTTAAACATCAATATAATTTTTATATTTAAAAATAGAAAACAACCTATTTAAATTATATATATATATATAAATATTGAAAAAAAGTTGTTCCCACAAAAATTATTACATAAATTTTTTAATTTATTATTTATTTTATTATGATATAGATATACAATAATAAAACAATAAAATAATATATTTGACAATTTTTTCTTAAATATTACATCTCACTAATTTAATATATTTACTATTTTTTTACAATAATATAAATATAATATATTTTATGGGATAATATTTAAATCAAATTTTATTAACTTTGTGTTTGATATATGTTAGGAATTTAGATACAAATTCCTTATCTTTTTATATTTTGATGTGTAAAAAAATGTATAGAAACCACCAATCTTAGAGTGTCTCTAGATGAGGTCTAATCAGTTTCAAAAAACTTGTAAATCTTGTTAGAATGATTATCGAATTGTAATAGAAGCTGATGAAGACAAATGGTCGCGGAGCAAGTTCACCAGTTTGGAGTACACAGATTGTGGACACAAGTTTGGTTGAGTTCACAAGTTTATCAGTTTGGTTGAACTCACCAGTTCACAAGTTCGGGGATCTTGTCATTTCACTAGCTCGGAGCAGTGAAATATGCTTACTTACCTTCTACCTCAGATACGCGTACAGAGACATGAAGATCAAGTCAGAGGAATCCTTTTCAAAGACAGACTTTAAGAATGAAGATTCGTTAACGTTTGAAGTTCTCGCAACGAGTTGCCATTCCTAGGACTTGAAGAGTAGTTATGACACAAAGCTGCAAAGTCACTTTCCGTGTCAGAAAATCAAGAGCAGGTGCTCATCCTCTGGAAAAACAACTGTAATATTACAGAGAAGAGAGGCTCTGATTGGACAGCATCCGGAATGTCTCTCAATGGATCTAAATTTTCAAACTCTCTGTTTTTGTTTATAAATAGACAAAGTACCCAGAAAACCAAACAAAGCGACGAAGTGCTGCAAAATTGTTTACTGAAAGCATTCTTAAAGTTCAAGGCTATTTCTAGCTTTTCGTGTGCCATCTTTGGACACGAGACTCGTACTAACGAAGATGAGTTGAAACGAACACATCTCAAGTAAAGAAGTTACGACAAAAAGACTTCTACTTAAGTCAGAGCAAAAAGACTTCTACTTAAGTCACAGCAGTTACAGCTATCTCCGAGCTGTGACTATCACGGGCTTCTGCCACAAGTTCAAAGCGTTTTGGGAAGAACTTAAAAGCCCCGAACTTCTGGAGGAGGAGGCTGCGTGGTGTGCCCACACTCCTGATCAGAGTGCCGAAGGAGAACGAGACCCTGGGCGAGTGAGCAAGTGGTCTGGTGGACAGGGGCATTCACCAACTTGCGATAGATCGTGAGGATAGATTGTAATTCCAAGGCTAGTATATTCCGGGCAACTGTCTGAAGAGAGGATGTAGGATAGTTTTCCGAACCTCTATAAATTCTTGCGGTATTTACTGTTTTATTTTATTCTGGAAGAATTTAAAACCCAACACTATCTCGTGTTAGAGTATAGCCGAACGTGACAATAACCAAACTCGCAGACTAATAATCTTTTTAGAGAACCAAACTAGTTGACAACCACCAGTTTGTAATTTACAAGAACTCATTGTTAATCTTCTGCTGCACATATACGTTAAACTATGATCTCGGGACCAACACGTGGTATTAGAGCGGTTGGTCTTTATGGACTAGCTGTTTTGAGTCGCTAAGGACCAGATCTAATTGTTCTTGCGAATTGTTTTGTCTAGCAAGCAGGTACCTCGATGAATAACGTAAAGCTTCCACCATATCAAGCGGAGAAGTCCGCAGCATGGAAGAAAATATCTACCATTGTTGATCAAATCTCAAGGAAGAAATCCAGCGACTATTTAGGGTGATAGGGTTTTAATATTTGGCTCAATGAATAATGTGATCTTATTAAAGATATATATAGAGTGATTACAAGAGAATAAAAAAGATATGTATGAGCAAATATATCTCAACAACCCTAAACGCAATCTTCTAGAATTATATGCTATCACCCCCCAAGCGAGACGCCGGAGAAGGATCGACGCGAAGCTTGGATTTGAAAAATTCAAACAAAGGACGCGCCAAACTCTTTGTGAATTTGCCTGTGATCTGGAGATGAGACGAAATGAATATAGTAGCAATTTTTCCATCTTGAACTAGCTCGCGAACAAAGTGACAATCTATATCAATATGCTTCGCGCATTTGTGCGCGACTGGATTTTGACTGAGGAACACCGCACTATTATCGTCACAGAATAACTTCGGGGTGCTGGAAATATCAACGTTCAACTCGCGAAGAAGTGACGTAATCCATATGTTAGGAATATTGTCAGATTATTAGAATTCCCTTGTTGTTAAATTATTATGTTTTGGTGCATCAAAGCTCAAGCCGATCTAGATTCTAGCAACTTAGTATCGAGTCGATTGTAAAAGTCCTGTATAGGTCAAACACTCGAGTTGTAATAGATCTAGAAAAGAAGAATTCGAGAATGCTGAAGGATTCAGCATAATCTAAAGAACATTGAAGATTACTGAAGGAGCAGCAGACGCTAGCAAAAGAAGAAGAATGCTGAAAGCATCAAGGAAGAATGCTGAAAGCGTTAAGGAAGAATGCTGAAGGTACTAAGGTAGAATGCTGAAAGAATCAAGCATACCGCAAGCATTCCTAGTCACTCTAGCAAATCTGCTGAACGCGATTGCTGTGTATCAACTGCCAGCAAACACTCAACGAGCAATCAAGACAGATAAAAAGTTTTGAATCAGGAGGATCTAAATCTCAAGAGATACCCGACGAATAAAAGAAGGAGTTAATCCAGAGATAAAAAGAAAGTCTCAATGATTACCCTAAAAAGGATCCATTTTGACACAAGATGGCAACACATAGGTGCTACGCCAATCAGAAATGGAGGAGACTTGAAGAGTCGTTGTACACTGCAGAAAAAGGAAGAGCAGCGATTGGCGAGCAATCCCTTTGAGTCTAACGGATAAGATTCAAATAGCCGTTTGAATCTTCACCTATAAATAGGTGTCATCCAAAATTGATTCAAAGGTTCGCGACTTACACTATTATAGACAACAAGAGATAAAGAAACTCTCACATACTCGAACTCATCCGAGCTAGAACCTGATTGAAGCTTTTCAGAAGCTTTTCTATCTTAAAGCTCGAGACCTCTGAAGTGATACTTCTAAGGTTATCTTGGGATTCTTTCTATCCTAGAAAGAATCTAGCAGTCACCTTGCTGCGCAAGCGTGATTATTATGGGCTACCGCCATCACAAGGATAGGTTCTGGGAAGAACTATAAAACTCCCATAACAGTCAATGTCTAAGGAGAAGGGAGGTTTGTCCTCACTCTAAAGAGCGATTGGGAGCGACTGGGTGAAGATTGAAGATCGAGATGCTTGAAGGTGCGCGCTGTCCAAATGGAGGAGCTGCTCAACGTTAGAGATCAAGCTTGATCTTGTATTCAATCATTTAGTGAATTTTCAGTCAGAGGACTGAAGAGTGGACATAGAACAGTTGTTCGAACCACTATAAACCCTTTTCTTCTTTACCGCTTTATTTTGATTATTGTTGTGCTTATTTGAAACTCAACACCTCAAGTGTTGAAGTATAACTTGCAAGTAATCTAAAGAATATCCGAGCTTAAACATATTTAATAAGCACTTGCTAAGTCGAGACCTTAACAAGTTAAGTGCAAGAATCTTTTAATACTTTCGCTGCATACAAAACTACTCTGATCAGGGACCAACAAGTGGTATCAGAGCGGTTGATCTTTACAGACTAGCTTCTTCTTAGTCGCTTAGGACCAGATCCATTTTATCATTGCATTTGTGTTTGTGTGTTCAGCTCAGGATAAAGGCGATGGCAAACAACGCAAAGTTTAGAAAGTTTACTCCAGAAACTTACTCTACATGGAAAAAGAGGTCGTTGATCACGTTGATGAATATCCATCCCAAAATGAAGCAAGTGATCAAAAACGTGCCTATCAAGATCCAAAAGGTTAGAACCAGGACTGGCGATGGAGTAGCAGGACAAGACGTAATGGTTGACAAACCCTACGAGGAGTGGACTCAAGAAGATCGAGTTCATGGACAACTGGACTATGTAGCCATGGATTTAATCTTAAGTGCATTATCACCAGCTCTAATGGCTGAAGACTTGGAATACGAGAGTGCCAAAGAGATGTGGGACTTTCTCGGAACTCTGAGCAAAGAGACTGATCAAATAAAGAGAAACAAACTACAACAATGGGTAGACAGGTATGAATCTTTTCAATTGATTCCAGGTGAAACTGTCAAGGACATGGAAGCAAGATTCAGTACCATTGTAGCTGAGTTAAAGAAACTAGGAAGGACGTATGAGCTTCCCGATATGAACTCAAAGATCCTCTCAAGACTGCCAATGGAGGATTGGTTCGTCAAAATGACTAGTCTGAAAGATAAAGACTTGTCAGCAATAAGTACCAAAGAAGTGTTTGCTCAATTGAAGGCACACGAATGGGACATCATGCAGATCAATAAGAACGAAGCTGTTCGTGCTGTAATACCTATTGAAGAATCCATGGAAGATGCAGCATTCTTCGTAAAAAGAAAAGGACAGAAGTGGAAGACTAAAAAGCCATTCCATTCAGATCGACCAGTTCAAACCACTCCAACCAAGGAGATTCCATCAATCAGTGGATCTAAATCCAAGAAAGTGGAATGCTCAGTAAGCGAACTAGAGGAACATATGAAGAGATTGCAAAAGCTATTGCTGAAAGCCAAAGGAAAGAAGGATGAAAATCAGCCAGCTGATAGCAGAATCGTCAAGAAGACGCCAAGAACGTGCTACGAATGCAACTCTCCAGATCATCTGAAGTTCGAATGTCCTCGAGTTGATCCAGAAGAAAGGGAGCGTCTGAGAAAGCTGTTTGAAAGGCGTGCGTCAAAGGTCGTTACCAAAGCTCTATTGACAAGGACAGAACTGCCAGACATTCCAGATCAGGATGACAAAAATTACTCATCAGAGGATAACGAGGATGCTCTCATGGTGTTTATGGCTGATATCAACAAAAACACTGATGAAGAGCAGATGGAAGAAATAGTTCTAGCTGTCTCTAGAAATGAGTAACAAATTCTGTCATATCTGCTATTTCTACATCAGATAATATGCATGATACTGCTGATTCATGTCATTCAGAGTCGGATGAAATAATCGTTGAGTTTTTACTAAAAGAGTTTTAAAAAGTTCATGCATTGAAAGATATTCTAGTAAAAGAAAATGCCTCTCTGAAAAGTGAGATTTCTATTTTGACTAATGAGATTGAAAAATCTAGGGCAGTAGATGAGGAACTTTCTAAATTAAGAATTGAGTTTTTTGTCTTAAACGGAAGGATTGATACGTTAAGACAAGAAAATGAAAGTCTGAAAAACAAAAATTCTGTGCAAACTATGTGTCAATGTAAATTTTCAAAAAGCACGCGAGACCTAGATGAAATTTTGACTGTTCAAAGAAATACGAGAAATTTGGCTGGATTAGGTTTTGACAAAATAGAGTCCAACAAATCAAAGAAAATAGTTTTGTCCCAGCAATTGGAAAAATTCAGCAAACTGCTATGTATGACAAGAGGAAAAATCACAAGTCAATGACGTTTGCTCAGCAGAAATGCTGGCAGACTACCATCCCTCAGCTGACTGCTCAGCAAAGACTAGGATACTTGTCTGTTGAGAAGAAGCCATCAAACTCAAGCTTTCTAACCCAGCAGACTGTTCCGACTGCTAGGAAGGTTCAAGCAGATCCTAGCATGTCTAAGCAATCTGCTAAGACTGCAAAGAAACCAGCAATCACACCAAGTAGGAGGAACACCTACTTGAGGCCAGAGTCTAAACCAAAACATTTCAAAAGGACTATGAATGCTCAACTCACTACCATACGTTATTTTTCTGATTCACTGTGTTATTTTGATAAGAAAGGAAAGGTAGTAAAACGTGATGACCAGAAAATTATCAAAATCACGAAAGTCTGGATTCCCAAAGGAGTGATCCAGAAAGCTAATCTTGCAGGACCCGTAGTTGATCGGGTACCAAGAATATAACTTCTTTGTTTTACAGGAACAGGGTCTGGTAAGAAGAACCTCAAGGAAGTTAAAAGAATGGATACTAGATAGCGGATGCTCAGGTCACATGACGGGAGACGAAGAAATCTTCACAGAACTGAGAAAATTTAGAGGATGTTCAGTCTCATTTGGTGACAACTCAAAACCAAGAGTAATTAGAAGTGGGTGCATCGAGCAAAACGGAATGAGAATCATCAACGTGGCTCTCATTGATAGTCTAAAGCACAACCTTCTAAGCATCAGCCAGCTAAGTGAAAATGGATATATTGTTTCTTTCTTTGATATAGGTTGCAAAGTTGCTGATAGGACCGCAGGAGAAATCAAGCTTAGAGGAATCAGGAAAGGAGGACTCTATATTGCAGATTGAGACAGTGGTCAGCAAACTTCATGCTTCATTGCATTCAGCAAAGAAGAGACAAATTGGCTATGGCATAAAAGGCTAACTCATCTGAACTTTAAAACTATCAATTATATTGCCAAGAATAACATTGTTGCAGGACTACCCAAGGAGACCTTAAAAAAGGAAGGAATATGCAGAGCCTGTCAACAAGAAAAACAAGCCAAAGCAACCTTCAGATCAAACCCAGAAAAGGCCACTTCAAATATGATCCTTGAGCTGTTGCACATGGATTTATTCGGCCTTGTCACACCACCCACCATAGGTAACAAACTTTATACCTTAGCCGTTATTGATGACTATTCCAGGTACACGTGGGTGAAGCTACTAAAGAGCAAGGACGAAGTAAAGACAGTCCTGCCGGAGCTAATAATTCGAGTGCAAAATGACAAAGAGCTCACGGTGAAAAGGATAAGATCTGACAATGGCTCTGAATTCTGTAATGGAGCAATTATGGATTTTTGCGCCGACGCTGGGATAGGACATGAAAGGTCCATTGCAAGAACACCTCAGTAGAACGGTTTAGCGGAACAAAGGAACATGACTCTCAAGGAGGCCGTGCGGACAATGCTTGCGGATACAGACTTAAGTCAGAGATATTGGGGAGAAGCAGTAATGAATGCGTGCTATACTCAGAATCAAAGCGGACTAAATCTTTGCTTCAACAGGACTCCCTACGAGATATATCATGGTCGTAAGCCTTCCTTAGCTCATATTCGTGCTTTCGGTTCACCATGTTATATCCATAATAATGGAAAGTCAAAATTAAGTACTTTCTCTCCCAAAGCTGATGAAGGAGTGTTCCTAGGATATGGACATCCATCTTATAAGGGATATAGAGTACTTAACAAGACAACCAAACTTGTGGAAATAACATGCAATGTTATTTTTGATGAAGCTACTTTAGTGCGCAGGACCATTAGAAGACAATAAGATGTGATTCATGAAACCAATGACGTCAATGGACTTGCGGGCTTAAATACTTTTGAAGCTGAACCAGAGGATCTGACTAGGTTGATGAATGAATCCTCATCTTCAATGGAAAACTTGACTGCACATCAAACAGTTAAGTTGGCCGGTGATGCAAATGATAATGCTGAGGCCACCACAAATTCTCTCAAAGTGCTCACATGTCAAGGGGGAACTCAAGAAGGAGAATACAGTCAGCAAAATGGAGAAGTTCCTGAGAATCCCCAAAATAGCGAAAGAAGTGCTGAAAAAGACAATGCTGAAGCAAACCAAGGACAAGCTGCTGAGAACAGGAGTGCAACACTAGAAGACTCGAATCCAGCAGACAATCTATTAGAAGGAAACTCTTTAGCAGATGTCAATCCAACAAGCCTAGCAGACAACCCGACAAATCTACAGCTTGTTGATGTACCAGTTCTTGAAAGTCAAAGTGGATTGACCAGCAATCAGATCATTCCAGTGGAAGACCTGCAAAGACCAAAATGGTTGCAAAGAGACCATCCTTCATAAGCAATCTTAGGAGACCTTGCTTAACCGATTCAAACCAGACTTAGTGCTTTGCTAGCATGCTTCATATCTCAAGAGGAGCTAACCAAGGTAGCGGATGCACTCAAGTCAGCCGATTGGATCAATGCGATGCAAGAAGAACTATCAGAGTTTACGCGGAATCACGTTTGGGATCTCGTAGATCGGCCAACCCATCAATTAGTGATAGGTACTAAGTGGGTATTTAAGAATAAGCGCGATGAAAATGGACTTATCGTTCACAACAAAGCAAGGCTCGTAGAAAAAGGATATGCACAGTGTGAAGGAATCGATTTTGATGAGACGTTTGCTCCAGTAGCTAGGCTGGAGGCAATCAGGCTATTTCTTGCATATGCCGCTCATCGCTCATCATGGATTCACGATTTTCCAAATGGATGTCAAGAGCGCATTCTTGAATGGAGAACTAAAGGAGGAAATCTACGTGGAACAATCCCCAGGATTCGAACGCAGAAACAAGGTGTACAGATTGATAAAAGCTCTATACGGTCTAAAGCAAGCCCCAAGAGCTTGGTACAAGATGTTATCTCAGTTTCTGCTAAAAAATGGATTCAGAAAAGGGAAGATCGATAGGACACTCTTCTTGATCAAAGATGTTGAAGACATTTTGTGTAACGCCCCGTATTTTTCCAACCTTTTATTTAATAAATTACGAAGCAAATGTCGCTACAACTATTATATTATTAATATCATCAAGCGACTTCTCTATGATATCCGAATTATAGCCGTGAGGACGAATAGTAAAATTCGATAAATAAATAACGGATGACGATCGGAATAATTTATTCGACTCGGAAATATTTAATATTATCGTAGCAACGCGATTGGGCCGAGTTAATTATTTAAGCCCAGCCTTTTTATTTATTTGGAGAATTGGGCTAAGAAGACTCTATTTATTTTAAATATGTTGGGCCAATTTAAATAGGAACCCACATGAGAATAAATAAAATAGCCCAACTAATTAATTTAGCAAGCCCATGTATATTTCCTTATTTAAATTCATAATTATCGAAATAAATATCGAGATGAGAATTTTAGTCCGGAAAATATTTATATTATATTGATATCACCTCCTAGGCAAATTCCGGAATTTAATTCCATTAAATGGGATACCCCATATTTTTGACACACACACATATATATATATATACACGAGATGATGATCGATTTTAATCGCGAGCCGATGGACATATGATCGAGTTGTTGGAATAATTAATTCCCTACTTATTAATTTTATTAGCCATATTATTCCTATTTTAGAGATGAGAACTTAATTAAATATGGGAAGACCCATATTATTATTTTATGCCCAAATATTCATACGACGTCCGATTGAGACGATTCGAAATGCCAAAGCAAGAATTCAAAGAGAGAAAAATTGTCGTATCATTTATTTAAATTATCGGATGCAAGACCATAGTAATATAATTTAATTAGAGATCATGGGATATATTTATTCCATCATATATGTAGTGATATGATTGCTCTAGCCCCTATTTTGGCTATTTACCTACAAGGGCAATTAGTTACAAAATAAAATTCAAACCATTAGAGGGCAAACATGGGAAGTATGGATGTGATCATTACACACTATCAATCAAGGCATGCAAGACTATTATCACACTCCACCCTCTCATATTTTCCCTCACCAAAATCGACATACACCCCCCCCATAATTGTTGAAAATTCATTTTTTTTTATTATTTTATCTCCATAAATTATTACAACCTTATATTAAATCATGCAATTATTTTTCCTACACTTCAATTATGAAAGATGGAATATTATTATTAATAATAATTA
>JAPKLW010002399.1:43918-62828 GCA_026898455.1 Plectranthus barbatus
GAATATTATTATTAATAATAATTATTCCCCACCATGATCACTACACTCCAATTATGAAAGATGGAATATTATTATTAATAATAATTATTCCCCACCATAATCACTACACTTCAATTATTTTATTTTCAAAGTTCATTTAATCATTCCACTCCACCCCATTATCACCAAAAATTCATTTTATATTTTGGTGGATTAGTTGGTGGATATTCCAAATGGGAACCACATATTTATTCTTTTGGCAATTTTTAATCAAAAGTTATTCCCTTCTTTGCCTATAAATAGGGAGTGCATTTGCATTCATTAATCATCCCATAAGAAGAAAAATATTTGGTGTTTGTTTCTTCTCTCTAAGTTCTTCTTATTCCTTTGTGCATTTTTCTTGCAATTTTTGGTGATCTTTGGGCCAACATAAAACACCTCCAAAACAGCCCCTTTGAAGCTTCAATATCCAACCCTTTCCCCACCTATTGAGCTTTCATTTTTACATAAATCTTACCTCCTCAACCTCCTTTACGCAATGACGTAAGAAGTCCTATGATCGGAACACATTGATCTCAAGCACGAAGTAGAATCAAGCTTCAAGTAGATGATTTCTACACTCCCTACGATTTCCTTGTTATGAATATGTGATTGCATGTAGGATCAAGAAGTCACAAATTAAATTCTTAAGGGAAATGGATTAGATGAGCATGCCTAGGCCTAAGCTTGTTATATGTTGCATATTGATGAGCATAGAACATATATATATATGATTACATGTTTGATCAAACCTAAGAATCATGACCTTTCATGTTAAAGTTGATATTCAAACTTAGATGGATCTGAAAATGATATATATGAAGCTTGGGAATGAGATAATGGCATGTATGTTGAGAAATCATGTGTTGATGAATTTTGAGAGCATGCCCTGTTTTGGACAGAGATTAAAATGCATACGGCTGATTCTGTGATGGTTGGATTGAGTTGATTTTAGAACTGTATAAACTATAACGAGTTAGGAATCTGTGGAATTTGGAAATTCATGAATCGGAGTTGTACAACTCGAGTTTGAGGTATTTTAATAATGTGTGGCAGATTCTGGCAGTTTAAATTTCACGGCCTTAAAAACATATTTTTGCACTTTAGAAAAATCTGATTTTTATAATATGAACTCTATACATGTTAATTAGTAATCTGTATGAAAATCATAGCTTTTCACCTAGAAGATTAATTACTAAAAATTCGAGAAGTTGGTGGTTGAAATCTGAAAATGCTGAAAGTCAATTAGGAGATTTCATAATTTGTAGTTGAGTAATTAATTGGAATAATTTGATTAAAGAACTTAAATAATTATTTTGAACATTATAATAATTTATTTCAAACTTTAATTAGGTACTTTAATCTCCAAGAAGGAAGCATCAACTAGCGGTACTAAGTAATTGGATCCATCGAATCATTTGAGGTGGGCACTACTTTATCCTATCAAATGGTTTTTGCCAAATGTTTTTCCCAAAATGATTCTTTGTTTTGAGGCATGTTACACCGCAAATTGTTTTGGCACCGTATGATTATTATGATGACATGAATTGGTGGATGAATGATATATTGGAGATGTGTTGGATCGGGGAAGTGGCTACCCCCGTGGTATTGTAAGCCTAATGCATTAGCCCGGATAGTAATAAGACTACCGGTTGGGCAAGGGTGACTAAACCTTACCGGGTAGATAGCGAGTGGCCACTCCTATCTTACCCCTTGTGATTATGTGGATCATGTTACATATGAAATGTTGATATGTTGGGAAAATGATTATGTGGTGCCTAATTTGAGTGGGAGCTCCCAAGTGAGGAAAATATTTCTGCATATACATGATGATTTCAATAAAACTTGTATTATGCATGTGTGTGCGGTGTTTTCATGATATATGTATGTATTTGTTTTCGGGACACCGTGACCACTGGGTACCCGGGAGTACTCAGCCCCTATGCGCGTTTTCCCTGTGTGTAGGTACCGATTGATGAAGGTGTAGGTGGCGTTATGAGGAAGGGGATCGAAGGAGGAAACCGGAACGATTCTTTGATTGTATTAATTGTTCGGTTTGTACTTCATTTCGAATACATGTTGCTTTTGATTATATCTTTCGAATGGCATGTATTGCACCCCATGATTACTTGGATTTACGATCTAAACTTTCTAAATCTTATTTTGTATTAAGCTTTCAAATACTTGGATTGATTCAATGCTAGTTCATGAAACCTCTTATTATTCCTATGTTTCATTCTTGCCCAAGCATGCTAATTGTTCTTGTTCTCCTAGCATGATTTGATTTGTTGGTTATGGTATCGAAGCGACGAGCTATGTCTTCATACATAGTCTCATTTATACTTGCTTTCAAGATTGGAATATGCACTTATGCATTCGTTCAAGCATGACTTAAAATATAGTTCCATCATGTTTCTATAAATTATTTGACTCCATTTTTCCGCTGCGAACTATTTATCTCTTTTCCTTTCAAGCATTCGTTAACTTATTGCCTCATCATGCTTGTAACTATTTAATTGATTCTAATTTCCGCTGCGAATTAATTATTTGAACCTCATTCTCTTATTTCATTTTCGATCAATCTTTACTTTCTTTCGCATGTTTAAATAATACTTCTTAAAACCACAACTTTCCTTAGCGTGCATTGTGTCGCACGTGGGACTGTCGCATAGGCCCGGTTTGGGGGCGCGACATTTTGCTTGTTCAAATCTACGTGGACGACATCATATTTGGATCAAGAAATCTAAGTCTTTGTGAGAAGTTTGCTAGACTCATGCAGACAAACTTCCAAATGAGTATGATGGGAAAGATGTCATACTTCCTAGGTCTGCAAGTTCAGCAATCCAGAGATGGGATTTTCATTCACCAGAAGAAATATACAAAGGATCTCATCAGCAAATTTTGTCCAGAAAAGACGAAGACCTTATGGATTCCTATGAGTACAGCATGCCAAATATCCTTGGATGAAGAAGGCAAATCTGTAGATCCTACAGCATACAGAGGAATTATAGGCTCTTTACTGTACCTGATAGCCAGCAGACCAGACATTTCATACGCAGTAGGAGTATGCACCAGATATCAAGCTAATCCAAATAAATCGCATATGGAGTATGCTCGAAGGATTGTCAGATATCTCAAAGGAACAGAATCCTTAGGAATTTGGTACCCGAGAGCAGATGATCTCACACACGTAGGATACTCAAATTCAGACTTCGGAGGATGCCGAATTGATTGGAAAAGCACGAGCGGAACATGCCAATTCCTTGGTCACAAACTGATAAGTTGGTTCACTAAGAAGCAACATTCGGTAGCAACATCTACAACAGAAGCAGAATATGTCGCTGCTGCAAGTTGTTGTACACAAATACTATGGATCAAACAACAACTCCTAGATTATGAAGTCAACACAGGTTGCGTGTCGATATTTTGAGATAATAGTAGTTCGATGTGCATCACGAAGAAACTAGTTCATCACTCAAGGACAAAGCACTTTGACATACGACATCACTTTATTCGCCACCACGTTGAGAAAAAGGATATCTCCATAGATTACATCAGAACAGAAGATCAGCTAGCAGACATCTTCACGAAACTGCTAGCAGAAGGGAGATTTAAGGAACTCTGCTTTAAACTCGGTCTATTGGTGTTAGACGAAGTTGCGGAAGAATGAGTCCCAACTCTCATTCTGTTCTTGGAGTTCTTGCAAAAGAAAATTTTGGATTTCTAGGAGATGATGCGGAATAAGAGTGTGTCCAAGCTCACGCTCTTCTGAAGAAAGCTACTGAGAAGCAGATTGTTGAGTCCCAGCTCTCAGCAATCTAGACAGTCAACTGCTAAAGAAAATTCTAATGTCAGCAAATCAAGTAGAAGATTGCTGAGTCCCAGCTCTCAGCAATCTAGACGATCAAATGCTGAAGAAGATATTGATGTCAGCAAACCAAGTGAGAGAATGCTGAGTCCCAGCTCTCAGCACACGAAGTCGATTGCTGAATCAATAACTGCTAAATATTTTGGGGAAGTCAATCAGATAAGGGAATAAATATCGGGAGAATCAACCGACGTATTGATAGCACGCTTCGCAACGCGCTAAACTGCAAGTGTACAGACCACTGTAGATGGCAAGTAATAATTTATCGAGCACAAAGATTGCAGGCTCGAAGTATAATCAAGCACTAAAACATCGATATGTTACTGCTATCTAGACAAATTGGTAAAAGATTGAAATATAGATATTTAAAAAGGAAATTAAAAGTTGAGTTTAGAAAATATATGGAGAACAGGATTCCAGGGAAATCGACTATGACGAACAATTAAACAATATTTATTTAATCTAATTCTAATTTAATTCCAATCACATGAGTTAATCGCATTTACGTTATCAGGTGATTCTTCCAAAATCTAAACCATAACATGGAAATAAAAGACCTAATGACTCCTTCCGGACGCGAAAGAGGACATCTACTCTTGATAAAAACCTCAAATTTTAAAACCCTTTAATAACTCAAATTCCTTCCGGACATTCAATTTATTAAATCTAATTATCCTGCAACCTATTGATAAACCTAGACCTTCCAGTTCAAGAAATACCAATTAAATTGCCATCAATGGCCAGTATCAAGCAATTAATGAAAAACTCAGGAATAATTAGAATGCAAATGGAAAAGGAAAATAGAATTAAATAAATAATTGCATAAAGTTCAACATAGGTTCAAACCCTAGAATCCACAATAGATTTAGCAAATCATGCTAAGTTCCATAATTAAAGAGAAAAGAAGATACAAAAATATGGAAAACATGAAACCAAAAACCCGTAGTCTTCAATCTTAGTTCTTCAGATTCCGCTCCGTTCTGGCTTTCTCCCAATGTTGCTCGCTTAAAAATAAATTAAAAGGTCATTTTTACATCTTGGGAGACTCTATTTATACCTATCTTCTTAAAACCCAAAAAGATATTGGATTTGTACCAAAATTTGTCCTTTTTTACCCGATCGGTGACCCATAAAATAGAATCGGCGATCGCTGTTTTCGTGCAAGTCAGCCAGATTGCTACCTCACTTGGTACACAACACAAGCAAGGGAAGCTGCCAAGCAACACCGAGGTGAACCCAAATAATCAAAAGGAGTGCAAAGCCATAAAACTGAGATCCGAAACCAACTACACAGGTCCGAGCATGCCTCAAAACAAGTTTGGGGGTGAAGAGGAGTAGGAGCCCGCTGGATCGCCCTCTATTTTGATCAACACCCCTTGTGTCGATCGACATAAAGGAAAGGAGGATGATGAGATGTCGAGCAATAGAGATGAGCCGATCGATAGGACTTCTGAGGGTGTGTAAACCGACACAACCCCTGTTGATCGACACGGAGGACAGGTCGACACATCTGCTGCGCAGTCAACACAGAGGCTTCCCCAGCACAAGAATTCAAGTTCCAAAGATGCTCAACTACCTCCGATGCCATTTCCTTAAAGATTTGCCAAGCAGAAGGAGGACTCCAAGTTCTCGAGGTTTGTTGAGAATTTGAAGAAGGTAAGCATTAACTTACCACTAATCGAGGCTTTGAGAGAGATCCCAAGTTACATGTAGTATCTCCACATGTTGGTGAGCGAGAAGAAGCACTTTGTGGAGAATTAAACAGTCATACTTCATGAGCAGTGCAACCTACTCCTCCAAAAGAAGATTCCCATCAAAAGGTGTGATCCAGGATGCTTCTCGATTCCAGTCGAGATCGAGGGGATTAAGTTCGAGAAGGTGCTGTGCGACACTGGTGCCAGAATCAATCTGATGCCTTATTCCATTTTCCAGCATCTCAACATTAGAGAATTGAGGCTGACTACCATCATACTGCAGCTGGCGGACCGATCTGTGTCTTGCCCAAAAGGTATACTTGACGATGTTCTCATTCATGTGGGTCATCTTATTTTTCGTGCAGATTTCGTAGTCTTGGACATGAAGGAGGATGGTAGCACACCTCTCATCTTGGGACGAGAGTTATTGGATACAAGTGCCGCACTGATTGACTGTCGTGGTGGGGAGATCACACTTCGAGCCAATGAGGAAAAGATCACATTCAACCTCGACAGAAGCTGGCAGCAATTTGAATGCTACATGATCACCTCCAGTGAAGATTTTGTGGATGAAGAGGAAGAAACCGAGGAAGACAAAGAAGACCAAGCCGCTCAAGAATGGGAGCGAGGGAATGAGATGGAAAAATTACCAATTACACCATCTCATCCAAAAAAAAATAAATTTGGAGGATCAACCTCTGTGTCGATCGACATGTCTGATGTCGATCAACACAAAGGTCCCGATGGAATTATTCTTTCGACCCAGGCCCGGAGTCAACATGAAGGCTCTGTGTCGATCGATAAGGTCCATGTCGATCGACACAGAGTGCCAGCAACCCCAATTCTTCGTCAAATGTCGCTGATTCCTCCGGTGGATAAAAATGTTGATGTCTGAGATCATCATTCAGGTACTTGTTCTTATTCTTGTCTGATTTTCAAACTTTTTCTTACTCTCCAAAGTTTGAAATATGTTTGGGGGGATGTGGACAAAAATTCGAACTTATCTATCCTTTTATTTGCTTTGTTTTCTATTTTGTTTTATTTTTTGATGAGGAAAATTGTTGAGTTTTGAACCCATTTGAACTAAAGTGTGAGTTTGGAATCGATTAGGGATAAGTTTGATTTGATTTCAATTGTGATTGATTGCCTATTAATGAACAATACCGCATGATAGGATCTAATTGAAACTTACACTCGCATGATGTTTGAGTGGATTGAAATTGACTAAGGAAGAAATATTTGAACCTAAGTGAGAATTTGAGCCTTTTTCGTTTGATGTAAGATTCACATGTATGTTTTCATTTCTCAAGAACTTGCTTCTGTTCTGTTTCAAGATTGCATAGTGTGCACAATGATAGAAAATAATTTTAGGCTATCTTTGTTTATCTCAAACACTGTCCCTTGTGATATTTTATCCCTAGAATAACCCCTTTGAGCCTGTTACTTTTCTTTCTTGTCTATGAGCTAAGAAAAGCATTGTAGTTCTGTCTTGTCTATGAGAAATTACTATAAACAGGTGAATTGTATCTTGTCTATAAGATTTGGGTGAAATAGGGGTAGATTGATTTATATTGTTCATGATTAGCCTTTGATTCCGTGGTTTTCTATTCTTGTCCATGAGTTAGGGAAAGTGTACTTTGAGTAGTCATCCACTACAACAAGAGTAAACCTTTTTCCTCCAATAGTGGGTGGCTTGATTGGTCCAAATAGATCCATGTGTAGTAGCTCGAGGATCCTTTCTGTGCTTGATGGTCTGATTTTTTAATGAGGCTTTGGTTTGCTTTCCCATATTGCATGCTCTGCAAACTCCTTCTTCTATCTTGAAACTGACTTGTGGTAGACCTTCCACAAGCTTGTGTTTCGCTAAGTGTCTGATTGACTGGAAATTGAGATGGCTAAGCCTCTTATGCCATAGCCATTGGACTCCTTCTTGGGATGAGCTAGTCGCAACAAGGCACGTGTCAGTTTTGGCACTGTCCCAATCTACATAGTAGAGACTTCCCTTCTTTACTCCTTTCAGAATTGTCTCCTTGGGATCTTTGTCATTGATCCAGCAATCTCTTTTGGCAAAGGTCACATCATATCCAGATTGGACAAGCTAACTGATACTCAGCAGATTGTAGTTTAGATTGGTGACTAGGGACACGTTGTTGATGGTGACTCCATTGCACTCCAAACATCCCTTGTCTATTACTCTTCCCTTTGTATCATCTCCAAAACGGACTAGTGGTCCACTTATCATCTTTAGTTTTGAGAGAAGGTTGCTTTCACCAGTCATATGAGCTGAGCATCCACTATCCAAGATCCCAGCTCTTTTCAACTTTTTGATTTGACCTTGGTGAATCTGTTCCTGCAAAATAGATAAGGTTAGACAGAAGGTACCTGTGTTTCTGCGGGTCCTGCAGGGTTAGTTTGATGGATCCATCCTTTGAGAATCCATACTTATTTCACCTTAAACTTGGGAGTCACGATTTCATCTCCCTTCCTCTTCATATTCAAATAATTCAAGAAATTTTTGTGCAAGCATGAAGAGTAGGAGTGAATGTGTGAAACCTTGTTGGAAACTAAGTTGCTTAAAGTCGGATTTCTAGGAACTGACTTCCTTAAAACTGACTTCCTTAAAATTGAGTTTTGGTAAGGTTCTCGTAAATGTAGTCCAGAGTGTAGAGTCTTCCTAGTCCTAAGGATAGATGAATGATAAGACTTAGACCTCGTATAGGTGTTCTTCTTATACGGATAAGTTCTTTTCTCATACTGGTCATGAGCCAAGAACCTCGGACTCCTAGAATCAGGAAATAGAACTAACTTTCTATAAAGTTCAGTTTTTACTTTAGAAGTGGGTCTTAGATCATTAGGAACATTTTGTTTTTTCCACTTCCTAGGCATAACTGGCTTCATCTCAGGTTAATTTGACTTGTAAGTAAAAACCTTTTTAAACTTGGGCAGTGAGATCCGTTTTGGAACTGGCTGTCCCTTTCTGTCCTGATTAGCCACTAAGGAATTTTTGTCGGTGCTGACTATTCCTTTGCCTAACAGCATAACTTCTAAACTAGAATCCTTCTTAAAGTGATGATTTGAAATATTTATAGTTTCAGAAGATGAAGTGTTACTGTTCAAATTATTTTCTAAGAAGCCTAGTCGTATTCTATCAGAGGGGACTCTTTGTAAGTTTAAGGCTTCTGAAACTTTGCTAGTACTAGAGTAGAGTGAACAGATAAGTCTTTGATCACTAGCAATTTTCAGTTTAAGAGATGCACATTCTTCAAAGATAGAATTAAATGATTTAAGCAATGTAGAATGCTCTTCTCTAAGTTTAGCTAGATCTTCACTTACTGACTTTGCTCCTTGGATCTCCTCAGTCAGTTCTGAAACCTTTAGTTTCAGTGAAGCATTTTCACATGCTAAGACATTTTTTAACTCATAGAACTTAGCAAATTCTCTATTTAAAATTTCTAGGGAAATATCATCAGAATCTGAGCAATAAGAATCATGTTCTTCTTCTATGCATGCAATTGGAATAGAAACTGAGTTAGGAATGTGTACCGGAGTAGTAGACTCTATTTCAGTTTCTTCCTCTTCTCCAAGCTTTGCAATCAACACCAGGAAGGCTTCCTTTGCGGCCTCATTGTCTGATGTGAAGTACCCATCATCATTGTCTGAGATGTCTGGTACCTCAGTTCTGTAGAGCATGGAGTTTGAAATTGCTCTTGACGATTTCTTCTCAAAGACTCTCTAGTGGGCACTCATACTTGAGGTAGTCAGGAGAGTTGCACTCAAAACATACTTTGGGTGGTCTCTCACTGAACTTCCGTTCACTGGCACGTGAACCCTCCTTTCTGGCTTTGGCTTTTTCGAGAAGTCTTGTTAGTTTCCTCATCTTCTCCTCAAGCTCTTCTATTGAGCTCTCTTCCTCTCTCTTCTGGTAGGAAGGTGTCGGTGCTGACTTCGATGTAGACGTCTGTCCAGTTGATCTGTCAGCTTGATAAGGCTTTTGAGGCATTTTTTGAAATCTCTTTTTGCAAAGAACGCAACATCTTCTTCTGGATGTGTGCTGACATTTTGCACTGCTTCGTTCCTATTAGCCATTTGGATGTCCCACTCATGGGCTTGTAACTGGGCGAACACATCCTTGGTCGTCATTTTGGAGAGATCTTTCTCCTTCATGCTGGTGGCTTTGACGAACCAGTCTTCTTTGGGCATCTTGGAGAGAATTTTTGCATTCATATCAGCAATTTCATATGTTCTCCTCAAGTTTTTCAGCTCACAGATAATAGCATTGAATCTAGCTTCCATTGATTTAACATTTTCTCCAGGAGGCATTCGAAACGATTCATACTTATCCACACATTTTTGAAGCTTATTTTGCTTCATTTGAGCTGTTTCGTGACTCAGAGTGCCAAGAAAATCCCACATTTGTTTGGCATTGTTGTACTCGAGGGCTTCAACAACCAGTGGCTCTGGTAAGGATTGAAGGATGAGCTCCATGGCCACTGAATCCAGCTGAAAGCGAACTCTGTCTTTGTTCGTCCATTCTGCATAAGGCTTCTCCACTATCTCCTGACCCCCTGCTTCTCCAAGCTGAGTATTCACTTTTGTGATCTTCAGTGGTACGATAGATAGAACCTGAGCCATCTCTGGATGAACACTCTCCAGCTTTATCAACGATCTCTTCTTCCATATCTCCAAATTTTCTGATGAATACTTTGGAAGCTTCGAGATCTGAGCCATCTCTGCGTACCTAAGCTTGAAAACACACAAACAAACACCAAGTGCAGAAAACAGAGATCTGGTCCTAAGTGACTCAACACAACCTTAGTCTGTAAGAACCATGGCTCGTGATACCACTTGTTGGTCCCGGAATCAGAGTGCAAATATGTGCAGCGGAAGGTTTAAAGTATGCAGTGGAAGCAATAAATCATATAAGTGCACTTGTTTGATAAGCAGAGTAAAGTTAGTTTGTGTGTATAAACTTAAGCTTAAGGTCTGCTCGGTGTTAGGTCAATTTCACAAGATATACTCTTCAATACTTGGATAAGTATTGAAGGTTTTAACAGTCAGTTTTAGAGTCAGTTTGTGAAACATAAAACAGAGCAAGTAAGTAAATAAAGCAGTAAAGAACACACAAAATTTATAGTGGTTCGGATCTCAATATCCTACATCCACTCTCCAGACCCAAGGTCCGAAAAATTCACTAAGTTGATACAAGCCTTCTTACGATCTATACACAGCCTGTTGGCACCTCCGTCCTTCGGTATGCCGTGGCACTTGCCTAGGAACTCCTTGTGGACTTAGTCTTCAGGTTGAAGTGAGGACGACAACCCACAACCTTCTTCGCGGTGGTTGGATGTTTACTGTTCTTCCCAGAACTAAAGGGGTTGGCTTAGCCTGTGAGAATCAGAATCCCAGACTAGGAAATTGACTGCTATGAATATATCCCAAAAAGATATATTCACTAAAGAAGAGCTTCAGCCATGTGAGGAGAAGATAGCAAGGTGTATAAACTTGAGTCGAAGACTCAAGTCTCATGTAAGAAAACACAGAAACTCTGAGAGTTCTTGCAGAGAGATGGCCCAGTAGAATGCCCTTTGTCGTGTGAAGAAATTCTGAGTTTTATTTCAGAGTTCGTTCAGAGTTTGTAACCGTTTAAGGTTGAAGGGCAAACCTTTATATAGAGGTGTTCCTTCGGCAATTTGAAATACTATCCGTTAGACACATAAATCCACTCATGCCTTAGGTGTGCTTTTCTCTGCTGCGTTAGTGTACCATACACTAACATTATGTCAGACCAAGTTTTAGTCCGAGTCATCCAAGATTTGGATAACCTCGTACTGACTTTCCACCTGGGCATGAATATGCCTAAGTCTGACTGAGCCTCGAATACATTTCGAATGGCTCTAACTCTCTTTGAAGGTAGAGGCTCTTATACTGACGTTGTCTAGTCAGTACAACTTCGCCCTCATACTGACTTTCCATAGTCAGTATGGTATACCCTCATACTGACTTTCCATAGTCAGTACGGAAAACGCCCTCATACTGATTTCTCCAGATCAGTATGGTGTACCCTTATACTGACTTCTCCTTGTCAGTGTGGGTAAGCCCTCATACTGACTTCTCCTTGTCAGTATGGTGGACCCTCATGCTGAGTGCTCCTACTAAGTTTTAGGGTTAAGGCTGTCAAGGCGTGCAGGTAGTCAGTTCTCGAGCATTCTCCTTTGCTCGGTCTTCAACCTATGTTCTATTACAACTCGATCGATCCTATACAAGAATTACAGTTTAGAACTCTAGAAACTGATAAAAACTGACTAAGATGGCTTACAGTCTTTGACCCACCAAAACATAAAAGGTAAGGAAGGAATTCTATAAAAAGAATCCTAATAATTATTTTATGCTCAAATATTCATACAACGCCTGATTGAACCGATTCAAAATTCCAAAGCAAGAGTTCGAAGAATTAAAAATCGTCGTATTATTTAATTTAATTATCGGATGCAACACCATTGTGAAATGGATTAATTAGAGACCATGGTTTTTGTTACAAAAAGAATTTGAATTAATTAAGGGCAAATGGGGAAAGCAAATATGTGAACATTGAAGCTTGGCAACATTGGAAGCAACTCGAAAATTTGAAGCACCAACTTTTGGAAATTCCTCCATCCAAGTAGATGATTTCTACACTCCTTATGACTTCCTTGTTATGAATATATGATTGCATGTAGGATCAAGAAGTCACAAATAAAATTTCAAGGGAGATGGATGAGATTTGCATAACTTGGACTAGACTTGATAAATGTTGCTTGTTGTTGAGTATAGAATCTATGTGATGGATTGCTTGTTTAATCAAGCCTAGAAATTATGCTCTTTCATGTTTAGAGATGATATGCAAACATGTATGAAGCTGAAATTGATATATGTGAAGCTTGGGAATGAGTTAATAGCAAGTATGTTGAAAGAATTAAGTGTTGGTGAATTTTGGAAAGTACCCTGTTTTGAATAGAGAATTGAATCGAACTCAGCCATGTCTCTGATTATTGGATTGGATTGATTTTTTTTTACTGTATAAATTAGATAGAGTTAGGAATCTGTGGGATTTGGAATCGCATGAATCGGAGTTGTGAAACTCGAGTTTGAAGCTTTTGAATAATGTGTCGCTATTTTTGGCAGTTGAATTTGCACGGCTTTAAAAACACGTTTCTGGACTTTGGAAAAATCTAATTTTCCTAATATGCATTCTAGACACATCAATTAGTAATTTGTATGCATGTCATTGTGCCTAGTAGATTAATTATTAAAAATCTGTGAAGTTGGTTAATGAAATCTGTAAATACTGAAAGTCATTAAGAAATTAATGAAGTTGGATCTCACCATTTCCAAACGAAAATTCGTTTTAATAAACCGTTTCTTTGAGCACATGCATGTTAAAATCTAATTTTAATAAAATTAAAATCAGCTTCTCTGGATGTCTAGTTTATTTTAGTTGTTACCTTGAAAATGAACTAATTAACTAGGCAAAAATTCATATTTTGGACCTAGAATAATTTGGATAGTTTTCAGATTTCACTAAAACATTCTAAGGCCTAAATGCATAATTGGTTCACCTAGTTAATTAAAAGTAATTACTTTAGGCTAATAATAAGTTGTTAATTAGATCACTAATTCCATTTTCATAAATTAATAATTGATATAGCAACTTGGATTGAACTTGCTCACTAGTCTAATAATTTTGACTGAGTTAATTCTTGTTTTATAAAATAGAACTTAGAATTTCATAATCTTGTTGTTTAATGTTTTCGAATTGCATAATTTTTAATTGAGTAATTAATTGGATTAATTTGGATAAAGAACTTAGATAATTATTTGAGTTGAAAGCATTATAGTAATTTATTTCAAACTTTAATTAGGTGTTCTAATTGCCAAGAAGGGAGCATCGTCTAGCGGGACTAAATAATTGGATTCATCTAACTATTCGAGGTGGGCACTACTTTATCCTATCAAAATGATTTTTGCCAAATGTTTTCAAAAATGATTATTTTTGTTTTAAAGCATGACACACCGCAAAATTGTTTTGGTACCGTATGATTCTTGTGGTGGAATGAATTGGTGGTTGATGAATGATAATCTATTTTGGAGATGTGCTGGATTGGAGGAGCGGCTACCCCCCTGGTATTGTAAGCCTAATGCATTAGCCCGGATAGTAATAAGACTACCGGTTAGGTACGGGTGATAAAATCTTACCGGGTAGATAGCGAGTGGCCACTCCTATCTTACCCTATTTGATTATTTGGATCTTGATGAATAAGAAATGATGGTGATGTGGGGAAAATGATTATGTGGTACCTAAATTTAGTTGGAGCTCCCAAGTGAGGAAAAATGTTTTGTGAATATACATGATGATTTCAAAAAAACCTTGTATTATGTATGGGTGTGCGGTGATTTCATGATATATGTATGTATTTGTTTTCAAGACACCGTGACCACTGGGTACATTCGTGTACTTAGCCCCTATGCACGTTTTTCCTGCGTGTAGGTACCCGTTGATGAAGGTGGTGGTGGCGTTAAGAGGAAGGGATCGAAGGTGGAATCGAGATGGATTTTTTGTTTCGTATAATTTGTTCGGTTTGTACCACAATCGAATCCTTGTTGCTTTTGATTATATCTTTTGAATGGCATGTATCACATTACTATATTGCTTGGATGATTGAGCTAGATTTCTTCTAAACCTCGATATGAATTGAACTTTTGAATGCTTGGTTGATCAAATGCTAGTTCATGTAGCCTCTTGATTATCCTATGATATATTCTTGCTTATGAATGCTAAGTTATTCTTGTTCTCTTAGCATGATTTAATTTGTTTGGTTATAGTATCGAAGCGACGAGCTATGTCTTCATACATAGTCTCAGCAGTTCAAGTATTCTAAAATCGAATTGTGTCCTTTGTGTTTTTCTTTCAAGCATGCGTTAATTTATTGTCCCATCATGCTTGCATTATTTATTTGACGCTATTCTCCGCTGCGAAACACTTATTCGAACTTCATGATCTCATTTGATTTCGACTAATTTTTTAATTGCTTCAGCATGAATAATTATTTCTTCTTAAATAACAACTTCCCTTAGCGTGCAACATGTCGCACGTAGGACTATCGCATAGGCCCGGTTTGAGGGTGCAACAATTTTGCTATCGCATCGAATATTGCGAGTGGACCAAGGATATTCTCAGCTGTTGTGGCAATGAGCTTCGTCGTGCTGGAATCTATGACTCTATTTATGCCTCCTTGTTTACATATGATCATAACACTGAGGTAGTGAAAGTTGTTTGTGAAGCTTGGTGTCCGTCAACAAATACCCTCCTGACTTCTCATGGTGAGATGTCTATTTCCCTATGGGATTTGCACATTGTCTCTAGACTTCCAGCTGATGGGGTATTTTATGATGAGGTTGTGCCTTCTGCGAAGGAGCTTTTTAGGATTGATCGTGAGGGTAGATTATTTGTTCCCGTGAGTTGCAGTTATCTACTTCAAGCTTATCACTCAATCCAAGGTTCGGGTTGTCCAATTTCAATTGAATTGTGGATCAAATTTTGGTGCTGGAAGAAACCGAGATATACTCGTGCGGGCCAGGAGTGACAAGCAGTTTAAGCTCATGGGTCATGGAGCTTTTTTCATGGTTTGGGTGGATTTCCGTGCACAGTTTAAACTCATGCGGGCCAGGAGTGACAAGCAGTTTAAGCTCGTGCGTCATGGAGCTTTGTTCGTGGTTTGAGTCTTCCGTCTTTCTTTTGTTCTCTATTTATTTATTTATTTTCATTTTTCTTTTTTACGTTTTTTTTTTGGTTTTGTTTCTTTTTTTGTTTTTTGTCTTTTTTGTTTTTGTTTTTGTTTTTGTTTTCGTTTTTTTGTTTTTCGTTTTTTTGTACTTTTTTTTCTATTTACATATTTACAATTCACATCTTCATCATCATTTTTTTTCTTCTATGGATAATAGCATTTCAAGAACTTGCCATTTATCGGCCCAACACTAACACGATCTTCCGAGACAATGCGATAGGCACCATTTGTGTAAACCTCCTTGACAACATACAGCCCGTCCCATCTTGAGATAAACTTGTTCCCAACACGGTGTGTAGTGACAATCGGCCTTCTTTCTGCAAGAACTAGTTCTCTGAGATGGAAAGATCTTGTTTGAACCTTTTTGTTAAACTTCTTGAAAGACGGGCTTGATAAAACTCAAGCCTTTGTTGTGCTTCCAACCTCTTTTCATCGAGAGCTTCCAATTCTTCTAGTTGCAAACGTTCATTCTCTTGGATGGCTATCCTTAAAGACAGGATTTGATGCTCAAGGGGAATGATGGCTTCTACACCATACACTAGCGAATATGGGATTGCTTGTGTAGGAGTTCGATAAGTTGTCCTATATGCCCATAGAGCTTCTCCAATTCGCTCATGCCAATCACGGTTGGATTTTGCCACAACTTTTTTTAGCAAACTGCATAATGTCTTGTTGAAAGCTTCAGCGAGCCCCTTAGCAAGTGCATGGTACATAGATGACTTTCGCTGCTTGAACTTAAACTTTTCACATAGTTTATCAATCAAGGTGTTGCAGAACGGCTTGCCATTTTCAGTGATGATATATCGAGGAACTTCGCTCAATGGGATTGCCTCTGCCCACTTAGAAAAATAATCTATCGCAGCTAAAATGTATAAGTGGCCTGCTGAAGACTTCGTCATTGGCCCTACAACATCTAAGCCCCAAGCATCAAAAGGCCCTCTCAATTCGTCAACAGTACCTTTTACACCTTCTTCAAACTGTGGAGGGGTATCTTTAGCATCTTCTTCCTCAATTGTACCATCTTCATTTAGGGTAATATGATATGAAGAGAACTCCTCTTCTCTCATGGGTGGATCATCTGATGATGCAACACTGTCTCTATCATCTTCATTCTTCGAGACTCTTGTCAAAATGACAATTTGCTTTGCAGCTTTCAATACTCTTCCACAGGAAATGGTTAACGTGGTTTGCCTCTTCATGCAGGAGGGAATCAAACTCCTTAGCTTTGTAAACTGTGAATTCTCATCTTTATTTATCTTGGTCATTGTTGGTCTATAATGGTTTCTTTTTTCATCCTTAAGTGGTCCCAGTCTTTCAAACACGGATGGTCATGGTTGCTTTTTCTTTCTACCATCGATTGCATCATTTGTAGAAGAACTTTCTTCTTCAGTTATATAGCAAGTGTTAGCCCTTCTGATCACAATACGAACTGTTGCTTGCGGAGCGAATCCTAATCATTTCCTGTGGCTAACATATGAGTTTAGATACTTTTCATTGGTGTTGACTCTTCTGGCTGGCAGGTCTGTTATTCTTGGATGGCAGTTTTCTGATTTATAGTCATAACCCGCCTTAACCAAAAGTGAGAATGCCTATGGGCCATAATTCTTTGCAATTGTTCTCGTAGAATGTTCTACATGCTCAGTTATAGCACTATGAATGGGTTAGACAAATCCGTCCAATGGTTGCAGCATAGGCTTACCAGCATCAATCTTTGCTAAGGGGATCGTCAGATCTTTCATTGACTTATTCTCCATGAGTGGAGCTTTACCCTTGTCAGTCTTTGCAACTTCGTTGATTTGGATAGCCTTCTTACGTGTCAAATAGTATTTCAGGTCTGTGAAATGTGATTCTAATTCCATGAACGGATTGCTATCACCCAACACTATTTTTACAATTCCATTTTTGCAATAATTCAGACATTGATGCCAAGTGGAGGGAACGACCCCATTTTCGTGCAGCCATGGATGACCAAAAAGCATGTTATAGGATATATTGGCGTCAATGACATGGAATAATACTATCGTTGCCATGTCATCCACTAACAAGTCCAAGATTATTGTTCTTAGAGCTCTTTGCCCCTCATGATTAAATCCTTAAATCATCAAACGGCTGTCCGAGAGCTCGTCCATGGAAATCACAAATTTCTTCAAAGTACTTGAAGGCAGGATGTTGACCGCTGATCCTCCATCTACGAGTATTCTATTCAACTTTTGCACGCGTACGTAGCAATTTACAAACTAAGGCCGATTGTGTGAATCTGAGCCTAGTTCGAGATCTTCATCCGTGAAAGTTATTGCAAGCATAGATCCCGCACTCGTAATCTCTTCTTCTAGAAGGAAATGATTCTCTGCCATCTTCGAACTTTCTCCTACTGCTTTATCAATCTTGAATGTGATTGTATTGGCAGTGGCGGTCTTTTCCTCAAGCAAAATTTTACCTTGATGGGCCAGTTGCATCACCTTGTCCTTGAAAATGAAACAATCTTGTATAGGATGGCCAACTAAGCGATGATACTTGCAAAACTTTGGATTATCAACCTGGTTTGCTTCTTCAGGATGTTTCATGTGTGGTAGCTCAATGAGCTTTGCTTGGAGCAGATCATCAAAGATCCCCGGCACATCTGAATTCAAAATGGATACTCTCGTTGTTGCATTTCTTTAAGGGTTAGCTTCATTTGCACGTTCTCTTGTGGAGTGTTCTGCTTCTCTTTGTTGACTTCCTTTTTTTGAAATGCAACTGGAGTCGTCCTGATTGCCATAGATTCCTTCTGCATGGGTTTATCAAATGGTTTTCCTCCTTTTCGAAGTCTTTTCTCTCTTGAAATTTTTGGGGCTCTTGGATTGATGGCTCTTTAATTCCACTGGCAGCCATGCGCAACTCTATGTCATGGGCTCGAGTAGCCAACTCTTCAAAAGTCCTAGGTTGAATTCCTTTGAAGATGTATTGAACGCCCCATTTCATCCCTTGAATACACATCTAAATTGCAGAAGTTTCTGACAGACGATCTCTACAGTTGAGGTATAAAATTCTCCATCGGTTGATATAGTCTATAACTGGTTCTTCCCTCCATTGATGAGTGTTACTAAGCTCAACCATGCTGACAGTTCTCCTCCTGCTATAAAAGCGATTAAGGAATTCGTGCTCTAATTGCCCCCGCTGTCGATTGAGTTTGGTTCCAAGTCCGCGTACCAATCAAAGGCATTTCCTATATGAGAGCGTACAAACTGCTTCACCAAGTGATCTTCATATGTTTCGGCATTGTTGTAGGTTTCAACGATTGAGCAATATGTTGTCATAGATTTCCTTTTCCATCAAATTGTTAGAATTTTGGTGGCTGATAGCTAATGGGCATCCTCAAGTTGTCAATCCTTTGAGTGTATGGCTTGGAGTAAACCAGTGATAACTTAGAGCTTTCATCCAACTTATTTTTCAAAGTTCCTTCAATAAATTCGTTAAGCTGATCAATTTGAATGAAACCATCAGAGGAGACTTGTAAAACTTTGGATTCA
>JAPKLW010002399.1:67828-90655 GCA_026898455.1 Plectranthus barbatus
TCCTCTCATAGTATTGAAATTTTCTTGGTGGATGAATCACATGTTTTCGAGGCAGTGCTGCTAGTAGGAGTTGTTGATCCAGTGCCGTCAGCAAGGGCAGTTTCTAGATTTGATGGGAGAGCCATATTTGACAATCATTGCAAGCAGTTTCTGGCGTGATCTTCTTGAGAAGATAATGAAGACTCCCGTAGACTTCCTTTCATCCATTCGGGAAGTAGTGCTCGACGGGTTTTCTCTTATGGAAAACACTCCTCACAACTTTGACCTTTCTCATTTTAAGAAGAGCATTGATACTCTTTTTGCCAATGTAGCGGCTTATGATTTTGCCAGATCTGCATCTTCCGAGCTGCGTGGTCCTTCCATGCAGCGTGCCAGGGAGGTCAAGACATGTATTCAAGATAAGGAAGCTAAAAAGAAAGAGGATAAGAGGATTTTGATCACATGTTGTCTATCCAGAGAAAGATTGCTACTTTGGACGAGAAGAAGCGAGTTTGGTCTTCATCTTTGGAAGGATACCAGACTTCCTATTCAGCTGCGGAGAACAATATCCAAGACTTCAAGGAGGAATTAGCTCAGATTACTGCTGCCTTTGATGAAGAAGCACATTAAAGTTTGCAGAGTTCAAAATTCGAGACTTCTCAGAAGACTTTGGAGGATCAGCATCCTTTTGTTTAGAGTTTATATGGTTTTTGTTTTGTATGTCTCTTTATTTTGACTCATGAACTTCTCTTTTTCTGTATATGTCTCTTCTTCATGTTCCATTTACCTTGTCAATCACAAAATATGACTGTACTTAGAAAAATCTAAGTTGCCTACGTACCCTTAAAGGGATCAAGTCAAAATGTAGTTCACACTACTTGAAATATTTTTTTTTTTGGGGGGGGGGGTTGCCGTATACAGTTTATACTCGTGCGGTCATAGAGTGACAAGCAGTTTAAGCTCATGCATCATGGAGCTTTCTTCATGGTTTGGGTGGATTGCCATGCACAATTTAAACTCATGCGGGCCACGAGTGACAGGCAGTTTAAGCTTGTGTGTCATGGAGCTTTCTTCATGGTTTGAGTCTTCTGTCCTTCTTTTGTTCTCTCTTTTTTTGATTTTTTTTCTATTTTCTTTTTTTCTTTTTTTTGTTTCTTTTTTTGTTTTTAATTTTTTTTCTTTTTTTCTTTTTTTTGTTTTCATTTTTTTTTTGTTTTTCGTTTTTTTTTTGCACTTCTTTTTTTACATATTTACACTTCACATGTTCATCATCATTTCTTTTTCTTCTATAGATAATAGCGTTACAATTACTTGTCATTTATTGGCCCAACACTAACTCGATCTTCGGAGACAATGCGATAGGCACCATTTGTGTAAACCTCCTTGACGACATACGGCCCGTCCCATCTTGCGGTAAACTTGTTCCCAACACGGTGTGTAGTGACAATCGGCCCTCTTACCGCAAGAACTAGTTCTCCGATTTGGAAAGATTTTGTTCGAAACCTTTTGTTAAAACTTCTTGAAAGACGGGCTTGATAACACTTAAGCCTTTGTTCTGCTTCCAAGCTCTTTTGATCGAGAGCTTCCAATTCTTCTAGTCGCAAACGTGCATTCTCTTCCTCAGTCAAGCCTTCTTGGGTGGCTATCCTTAAAGACGGGATTTGTTGCTCAAGGGGAATGATGGCTTCTACACCATACACTAGCGAATATGGGGTTTCTTGCATAAGCGTTCGATGAGTGGTCCTTGATCACTGCTTTTTCTAACAGATTAATTATAGAAACAGTGGCAAATAAATTTGTAAACCCTAAGGTTATCGATCCAGGGGAATTGTGTGGGGAAAATATCCTATGTACTAATTATGGTTCTAAAATCTATTGTTTGAGTGATCCAAATCAGGTTTTGGTTTTGTAAAAGTAAAGAGAACAGTACTGAAAATTAAAGGTTTTGAAATCAAATATAAAGAGGTACAAATTCTAGGGAAGAAGTCTTATTATGGATGACATGTAGGAATCAATTAATTCAACGGGTGGAATACTGCAAGAATGCTATATTTCCTTGTTTGGCAAATATAACCTAGATTACTAATCAGTGATTATCTCCGCTCGGTCTCAAATACACCAAATTAGTCAATCCGATAAGCGAATCAGTTCAATTCCTACAATCTAGTACATCTGTTTGGATAGTGTAGATGTATCATGCATTCCTAATCCCACTATTAATATTCACCTTCCGGTCCTTCTATCAATAGCTAGACATCTAAATTAATCGTCACCTCTCGGTCCTTGAATTAATCTAGAATTATAGAATAAAAATAGGAATCATGAACCCAATTAATTAATCCTAACATGCACCCATAATAATATTCAAACCCTAGAACCCGCTAGGGTTTCTAGCCACTCATCACAGATAGAAATCCAAAAGAAAACATATTGAATTGCATAAACATAAAGAACTTACTAGAAAATAAAGGGTTTCTTGGTTTCCCAAGTCTTCAAACTCTAAAAACTAAATTGCAGAATGAAAATATAAAAAGGAATGGCTAATAGTCGAGTTTTTGGAGGTATTTAAAGAGGGGAAGGTGTATCCTATCAAATCTGGGACTAAAGATGTGATAAATCTCGAATTTGGCAGATTTCCCAGGCCAGACTCCAGTCGATCGATCCTCAAGTAGAGTCGATCGACTCAGCTTTTTCTCTGGCGTCCTTTCTGCGCGGTCTCACGGTTTTGGCCATAACTTCCTCTCCCGAACTTCGATTGACCCGATTCCAGATGCGTTGGAAAGCTAATTCAAAGAATTTTCTACTTCCATGCTCCATTAGCTCAGACACCAATTATGGAAGAATTAGTGACTGTTCCTTTGAACATCATCTGCTTTCGGTATGGGTTTCCAATGAATTTGGCCTAAATCCTGCGAAAACGCACCATTACCCGCATAATACCACCAAATATCGACTCATGCACATAATATACATATAAACTCAATAAAAGTACATAAAATAGTAGAAAATAAAATAGATAAGCGAGTAAAATAATGAGCTTATCAGTCCTATATGCCCATAGAGCATCTCCAATTCGCTCATGCCAATCACGCTTTGATTTTGCCACCACTTCTTTTAGCAAACTGCATAACGTCTTATTGAAAGCTTCAGCGAGCCCATTAGCAGGTGCATGGTACATAGATGACTTCCGCTGCTTGATTTGAAACTTCTCACAAAGTTTATCAATCAAGGTGTTGCAGAACGGCTTTCCATTGTCAGTGATGATATATCAGGGAACTCCATTTCGAAATATTATATTAACTCTGATGAAATCAGCCACATTTTCTTTCTTCACTTCCATAAATGGGATTGCCTCTGCCCACTTAGAAAAATAATCTGTTGCAGCTTGAATGTATAAGTGGCCTGCTGATGACTTCGTCATTGGACCTACAACATCTAAGCCCCAAGCATCAAAAGGCCATGAGGCAACTGTCGGATGCAACGGTTTGGGCGGTTGATGGATGAGATTTGCATAGAACTGACAAGGTTGGCATCTCTGTGCACAAATCATACAATCTTTCACCATTGTTGGCCAGTAATACTCCATTCTCTTGATACGAAAGTGCAATTTTGGGTCTGATTGATGAGTGCCACGGATACCAGAATGCGCTTCTTTCATTACTTGCATTGCTTCTTCATCACCCAAGAATCATAATAAGACTCCATCAAAAGATCTTCTGAATAGAGTATTTTTGAAGAAAATAAAACGAGCACTACGACGTCGAATATCGACCTTCTGACATGGATCATCTGGCAATTTTTCATGCTTCAAATAGTCAACAAAAGGTTGGCGCCAGTCTTCTTTGTTGATCTCAAATACTCCAACCATATTATCATTTTCCTCGTCTTATTGATCTTCGAATATAGGCAGTATCACCCAAATTTTGCAGATTGGAATGTGAATCTCATTGTTTGGAATGGCTATTGTAGAGGCAAGTTTAGCCTATGCGTCAGCCTGCTTGTTCTCGCTCCTTAAAATGTGTTTCAGCACTGCAGCTCCAAGATACCGCATAATCCTTTGTGCGTATTCAACATAAGGCATAATTCAGGTTTCTTGACTTCATATAATCCAAGCTGTTGATTAATTACCAACTTCGAATCTCCATATATCTCCATTTGAATCCTCTTAGCATCCAATGCCATTTCTAACCCGAGGAGCAGCGCTTGGTACTCAGTAGCATTGTTAGAGCAATTTTCTGTTAAGGTAAATGAGTAGGGCAGAACTTCTCCATCCGGTGTTACGAACACTGCTCCAGCACCAACACCTTTTTTATGTGATGCTCCATCAAAATACATCTTCTAAGGTGGTGATATTTCAATTGTGAGGACATCCTCGTCTGGAAGGTCATTGGTTAACTCCCATTCCGCGGGGATTGGAAGATCAGCCAAGTAATCAACTAACACTTGCCCTTTGACAAACTTTTGAGGAACATATAAGATTTCAAATTGTTGTAACTGAAGATACCATCGTGCAAGTCTATCAGAGAGAACGGGCTTTGACATGACATACTTCAAAGGATTTGCCTTAGAGATGAGTCGGACAGAATGAGCTTGAAAATAATGTTTAAGCTTTTTGATTGAGAATATCCAAGCTAAACACAATTTCTCAATTGGGGAGTACTTGAGCTCGTTTGGTGTCATCATCCTGCTTATATAATACAATGCATTCTCTTTCTTTTCTTCATTCTCTTGGGCAAGCAATGCCCCCATTGAGCGCTCTTGAGCAGCAATGTACAATATCAACGGGCGTCCAGCAATAGGCGCAGTCAAAATAGGATGTTTTGTCAGGTAAGCTTTTATGTTTTCAAATGCATTTTTACAAGCTTCATCCCATTCAAACGGAATTCCTTTTTTCATGATCCTACTAAAAGGCTGACAACGGCCTGCCAAATTTGAAATAAACTTGTGCAAGTAGGCTAACTTTCCTTGTAGACTTTTCAACTTATGAAAGTTACGATGTTCAGGCATCTTCAAGATTGCATCAATTTTTGCTTGCTTAATTTCAATCCCTCGATGACGAACAATGAATCCGAGGAACTTTTCAAACTTTACTCCAAATGCACATTTCAAAGGATTCATCTTCAGTTGATATTTCCAAAGCCGTTGAAAGATAATCCTTAAGTTTTCTAGGTGATCTTTGCATCTTTGTGACTTAACCACGACATCATCGACATAGCATTCAATACGCTTATGGTGTATGTCATCAAATATCTTCTGCATGGCTCTTTGGTATGTTGCACGAGCATTTTTCAATCCAAATGGCATCACTTTATAACAATATATACCTTTGGGAGTACAGAATACTGTTTTTTCTTCATCTTCTGGCGACATAAGAATTTGGTTATAACCAGAAGAGCCATCAATGAAAGACAGTGTCTTGTGACCAGTAGTAGCATCAATCATCAACTCTATTATCGACAGCAAAAAAATCGCCTTCGGGCAGGTCTCATTATGATTTCTAAAATCAACGCATACTCTGATTTTCCTATTTTTCTTTCTCACTGGAACAATGCTTGAGATCCATATCTGGTATTTAACTTCCCTTATGAATCCAACTTCAATGAGCTTGTTTACCTCGGCCTCAATCAAAGGAATTAACTCTGGCCGAAATTAACGTTGTGCTTGTTTGAGTGGCCGCACATCTTTTTTGACTGACAGGTGGTGAACAACTATTTTGGGTCAAGCCCTAGCATCTCCTTGTATGACCAAGCAAATATGTCCTTAAATTCTTTTAACAACTCCACATAGGATTTCTCCTCGTTAGAAATTAACAATGCACTAATGTAAGTTGGCCTTAGGTCATCAATGCTTCCCAAGTTAATTTCTCTCAATTCATCAACAGTACCTTTAACACCTTCTTCAAACTGTGGAGAGGCATCTTTGGCATCTTTTTCCTCAATCGTACCATCTTCATTTAGTGTAATATGATATGAAGAGAACTCCTCTTCTTTCATGGGTGGGTCATTTGATGATGCAACACTTTCTCTATCATCCTCATTCTTCGAGACTCTTGTCAGAATGATAGTTTGCTTTGCAGCTTTCAATTCTCTTAAACAGGAAATGATTAACGTGGTTTGCCTCTTCATGCGGGAGGGAATCAAACTCCTTGGCTTTGTAAACTGTGAATTCTCATCTTTATTTATCTTTGTCATTGTTGGTCTATGATGGCTTCTTTTTTCATCCTTAAGTGGTCCCAGTCTTTCAAACACGGATGGTCGTGGTTGCTTTTTCTTTCTACCATCGATTGCATCATTTATAAGACCTTTCTTCTTCAGTGATATAGCAAGTGTTAGCCCTTGTAATCACAATACGAACTGGAGCTTGCGGAGCGAATCCTAATCCTTTCCTGTGGCTGACATTTGAATTTAGAGACTTTTCATTGATGTTGACTCTTCTGGCCGGCTGGTCCGTTATTCTTGGATGGTGGTTTTCTGATTTAGAGCCATAACCCGCCTTAACCAAAAGTGAGAATGACTTTGGGCCATAATTCTTTGCAATTGTTCTCTCAGAAAGTTCTCCATGCTCAGTTATAGTACTATGAATGCGTCGGACAAATCCATCCAATGGTTGCAGCATAGGCTTACTAGCATCGATCTTTGTTAAGGGGAACGTCAGATCTTTCATTGACTCATTCTCCATGAGTGGAGCTTTACCCTTTTCAGTCTTTGCACCTTTGTTGATTTGGATAGCCTTCTTATGTCAAATAGTATTTTGCGTCTGCGAAATGTGATTCTGATTCCATGAACGGGTTGCTATCACCCACCATTTTTTTATTAATCCAATTTTGCAATACATCAGACATTTATGCTAAATGGAGGGAACGATCCCATTTTCGTGCAGCCATGGACGACCAAGAAACATGTTATTGGATGTATTGGCGTCAATGACATGGAATAATACTATCATTGCCATGTCATCCATTAACAGGTCCAAGATTATTATTCCTAGAGCTCTTTGCTCCTCATGATTAAATCCTTGAATCATCAAACGACTGTCTGAGAGGTCGTCCATGGAAATCCCCAATTTCTTCAAAGTACATGAAGGCAGGATGTTGACCGCTGATCCTCCATCTACGAGTATTCTATTCAACTTTTGCTCGCGTACGTAGCCATTTACAAACAGAGGCCAATTGTGTGAATCTTAGCTTAGTTCGAGATCTTCATCCGTGAAAGTTATTACAAGCACAGATCCCGCGCTCGTCATCGCTTCTTTTGGAAGGAAGTGATTCTTTGCCAGCTTCAAACTTTCTCCTACTGCTTTATCGATCTTGAATGTGATTGTATTGGCAGTGGCAGTCTTTTCCTCAAGCAATATTTTCCTTGAATATGAAACAATCTTGTATAGGATGGCCAACTAAGCTATAATACTTGCAATACCTTAAACTGGTTGGCTTCTTCAGGATCTGTGGTAGCTCAATGAGCTTTGCTTGGAGTAGATCATCAAAGATCCCCGGCACATCTGAATTGAATAATGGATACTCTCGTTGTTCCATTTCTTTAAGGGTTAGCTTTCTCTGCATGTTCTCTTGTGGAATGGTCCGCTTCTCTTTGTTGACTTCTTTTTTTTAAAATACAACTAGAGTCGCCCTGTAGCCATATATTCCTTCTTCATTGGTTTATCAAATGGTTTTCCTCCTTTTTGAAAGTGTTTTCCCTCTTGAAATTCTTGGCGCTCTTGGATTGGTGGCTCTTTAATTCCACTGGCAGCCATGCCCAACTCCATGTCATGGCCTCTAGTAGCCAACTCTTCAAAATTCCTTAGTTGAATTCTTTTGAGGATGTATTGAAGGCCCCATTCCACCCCTTGAATACACATCTCAATTGCAGAAGTTTCTGACAGTCGATCTCTACAGTTGAGGCATAGGTTTCTCCATCGGTTAATATAGTCAATAATTGGTTCTTCCTTCCATTGATGAGTGTTAGTTGATCAACTATGCTGACAGTTTTCCTCGAGCTCTAAAAGCGATTAAGGAATTCGTGCTCTAATTGCCCCCAACTGTCGATTGAGTTTAGTTCCAAGTTCGTATACCAATCAAAGACATTTCCTTTAAGAGAGCGTACAAATTGCTTCACCAATTAATCTCCATATGTTCCGGTGTTGTTGCAGGTTTCAACGAAGTAAGTAACATGTTGTCTTGGATTTCCTTTACCATCAAATTATTGGAATTTTGATGGTTGATAGCCCATGGGCATCCTCAAGTTGTCAATCCTTTGAGTGTATGGCTTGGTGTAAATCAGTGAAAACTTAAAGCTTTATTCGAACTAATTTTTCAAAGTTCGTTCGATAAATTCCTTGAGCTGATCAATTTGAAAGAAACCATCAGAGAAGACTTGTAAAACTTTGGATGCAGATTTTGCTTCATCACTTGTTTTTTTTTTGAAGAGGTGTTTTCATGCCACCATTTTTTTTCTTGTAACTGTTTGCTCATCATTTCCACTAACTCTTTTAAGCTCGCTAGTTGTTCCTCCATGGTTAAGGTGTTAACCATCATTACAGACAAGGAAGTGTCTCCATTGTGACTGTTGAGACTTTTACAAGGAACTTCATCCTCAAAAGTAGTTAGCTTTGGAGTTTCTAATGCCTGTCTTGCCATGCTTCTTGTAATGACACCGACGAATTTTGAGGTATTTGATGCCTAAGACATCCTCGAACTTGGATTTCTGATGAAGAGAAGAGATGAAAGGTAGAGAAAGTTCCACTGGGTGTGCCAAAATTTGTAATCACGAATATCGTATTTAAATAAATAAACATGAATTTGGATTCAATTCAATTTTGATTTGGATCAAAAGTACAAGTTTGTGGATCCTATCTCTATGGTTCCTTTGATTCTTCTCTTCTTGAGTGTTCTTCGAGGTCTTCAACAGAATTTGGCTCCGTCGATCCTCTTAAACTTGATCTTGAAATTTTATAACATTAATCCAAAGGGTTTTCACCTTGTTTTTGGATTAAACGTCATTTTTTGATGATATCTTGAAGAACTTCGACCTTGTTCTTCGTAGACTTGAAGCTTGATCTTCTTGTTCTTCTTGAATTCACTCTTTGATCCTTTTCTTCAACAATTTGGAGGGCTGCTAACGTTTGTTTCAGAGCTACGAGCCTTGATTCCAAATTAAACATAGGAATTGATTAACTTTTGATGAAGAACACATTGGAGATGACGAAGAACACCTACGAATTTTCAAACGAATGACTTGAACTTGGAGAGAACTTCTTCTTCACACCTTGAGCTCTTCAATTATGCCTTCTATTTATAGAAAAAATGGAGAGGTTTAGGGCTTAGGTGTCACACCCCAATTGGTTGTCGAGTTATGATCACATGCTTCTCATGTTAAGTGAGCTTGCCACATGTCATATTCCCATTGGATAGAAAATCAAATATCATTTTCTTATTTATTTAACTTGAAAAACTAATTGAATTAATTACCAAAATTTTAATAAATTGATATTTAATTAATTAAATCCATGTGGCGCAATTAGATTTGTTGTGAATTTTTTTTAATGTCTACAAGGAGGTCTTAAAAATAAAAAACTTTACATAAAGCATGGGAAGAGTAAATTGAGGGCTAGTAATGAGATTCTCCATGTCAGGGGTACGTCCAGTAAGAGGTTTAGCAGTTTTGATAAGAAAACTGACCAAGGTCAAGCAAAGGGGGGAAGAGACCTCAAGGAAATAGGAGAGATAGGTCCAGCTCTTAGTCTAGGGGTAGAAAATGCTACAACTATGGGGAGTATGGCCATTATGCTAAGAAATGTACTAAACCTAATAGGGATAGGGCTGATAACCATGATAATGTGAACGTTGCCCCTAATGACAACTTAGGAGATGTCTATATGGTTACAGATACTTTGTGTTCCTCTCATATGCTAACTGCTAATACTTGCATGAATCAATTTGTCTGGTTGTACATTTCATGTTTCACCTCACAAGCACCTCTTCACAAATCTGAAAATGGTTACATTTCCCTTGCGTTAGAGAAGAGATTTAAGGTTATAGGCATAGGTGATATAAATCTGAAATTTGATACTGGCTGCATGTATAACTTGAAAAATGTTAGATATGTTCCTGAGTTATGTTATAACCTGCTCTTATTTGTTGCATTAGAAAATGATGGGTTAGAAGGGAGATAGGGAAAGGGAATTATGAAAGTTATGCAAGGCACTCTAGTAATTTTTAAGGCTGTTAAGAAGAATAACCTATATGTGTGCTGCTGTGAACCCTTGTATGCAACTAATGTGGTTAATTACTCCTCTCATGATAAAACCAGCCTTTGGCATAATAAGCTAGGCCATATGAGTAATAAGGGTCTTGAAATTCTGAAGAAATCTGGTCTATTTGGTAAAGATAGAGTCTCCAGTATACCTTTCTGTGAATGTTGTGTGTTAGGAAAGCAAAACAGAGTCAAATTTCCTTCTTCCCTTTCCCCCAATGTTACTAAAAGTGCTTGTATACTTGAATACATTCATGGTGATGTATGGGGCCCTTTTAGTGAGCCCACTCATGGTGGAAAAAGATATTTCTTGTCTGTTATTGATGATTTTTCTAGAAAGGTGTGGATTATTCTAATGATAAACAAATCTGAAGTGTTTAATCATTTTAAAAATTGGACAACCATGATAGAAAACTAAACTGGGTGTAAAATTAAAACCCTTAGGACTGATAATGGGTTAGAGTTTTTCAACAATGCCCTAGACAAGTTATGTGCTGATTATGGCATTAAAATACACAAGACTGTCCCATATAACCCCCAACAAAGCGGTGTAGCTGAGAGGATGATTAGAACATTGTTGGAGAGGGTGAGGTGTCTTATGTCTAAGAGTGATTTAGAAAAATCTTTCTGGGGGGAAGCCATTATGACAGCTGCCAATCTTATTAATAGGTCCCCTTCAGTCTCTTTAGAGGGTAGGTGCCCTGAATCTGTCTTCAAGCAAGCCAATAGGTTTGTCTCACCTGCGTGTATTTGGTTGCACTGCCTATGTTCACCAAAAAAGGGTGATAAACTAGATAATAGAGCTAAGAAATGTATCTTTTGATGATACCCAGAAGGGGTAAAAGGCTATAGGGTGTGGGACATGAGTGAACCTGAGCATAGAATCATAATTAGTTGGGACATTACTTTTAATGAATCTGAGTTTCCTTTCTGCGTGTCTTCTGTGCCTGTTTTGAATGATGCTCACAGTTAGGTGGAGCCTCGAACTGATTCTAATAATGAAACTTTGTGTAAAACTGAAAATAAAACTGATAATGACATTCAGGGGGAAGAGAATCATGTTAAAAACAAATCTGAAACTGAATGCCATGATCAATGTGATATTAAACAAGGTGGAGCTGAATGTGTTGATTCGAATTCTTACCAATTTGCTAGAGATAGGACTAAAAGGCCTGTTGCTGTGAATAAGAAATATAATGACTTTGAACTTGTTGTACATGCTTTTAATGTGTTTGAAGAGATCGATGGAAATTAACCTAAAACTTTTAGGCAAGATGCTGAATCTCCTAACTCTAAGTTGTGGTTAGATGCTATGAAAAATGAGATTAATAGTCTGCATGTTAATAAAAACTTGGATTTTAGTAAAGAGAAACAATGTTGATTCTGTGGTTGATTGTAAGTGGCTGTTTAAGCTTAAAAATGATGGCAAAAGTGTCAGGTATAAAGCTAGACTTGTTGTCAAGGGTTTTACCCAAAAAGAAGGCATAGACTATAATGAAATTTTTGCACCTGTTGTAAAATTCACTACTGTGCGCCTTATGTTTGCCTTGGTTGCTCACTTTAATTGGGAAATGAAAAAAATGGATGTTACAACTGCTTTCCTTTATGGTGATCTTGACGTTAAAATATAAATGTCTCAGCATGAAGGTTTTGTGCATCTTGATTTCCCTAACCATGTGTGTCTTCTTAAGAAAGCTTTATATGGCCTTAAACAATCACCTAGGCAATGGAACATTAAGTTTGACACGGTTATAAAATCTTTAAAGTTTAACAGAAGTGTGTATGATCACTGTTTATACTTTTAAGTTTTGGAAAATGTTCCTGTCTTTCTCTTGCTTTATGCGGATGACATGCTAATTGTTAGTCCTTGTCTGAAATCTATAAGTATGTGCAAGATAAACTAAGTGATCAATTCAAGATGAAAGATTAAAGAGGTGCTAGGAGGATCTTAGGTATGGACATAGAACATGATAGAGCTAAATCTGTGCTTGTGTTGAATCAAAGTGCATATATTTCTAAGATATTAACTAAGTTTTCTATGTCTGATTCTAAACCAACTAATGTGCCTCTTGACTCCTATTTTGTTCTAAGTAAGGACCAATCCCCAAAGACTGATTCTGAAATAAATGAGATGAAAAAGGTTCCTTATTCAAATGCTATTGGTTCCCCTTATGTATCTTGTGGTCAGCACTAGACCTGACATTGCATATGATGTGAGATGTTTAAGTAGATACATGGCGAACCCTGGTAAGCCTCATTGGGAAGCCCTAAAGTGGTTACTTCGCTTTCTCAACTGTTCTAAGCATGTTGGTATGAGATTCTCTAACTGTTCAAATGGTATTAAACTTGTTGGTTATGTAGATTCCAATTATGCAAATGATGGGGATAACAGGAAATCAACTACTTCATATGTTTATACTTTGTGTGACTCTTGCATAAATTGGAAATCTCAGCTCCAACCCGTAGTTGATCTCTCTACAACCAAATCTGAATATGTAGCCATAACAGATGCAGTAAAAGAAGCTATTTGGCTTAAGGGTCTTCTATCTGAAATTGGTTATCTTCATAATAAACCTATCCACTATTTTGATAACCAATCAGCAATTCAATTGTGCAAGAACCCTATATTCCATGATAGAACTAAACTTTCAGATGTTAGGTTTTATTTTATTCGTGATTGGTTGAAAAAGAGTTTGTCTCTTTAGAAAAGATTGCAACTGAATTCAATCCAGCTGACATGGGTACTATGTGCTTATCTGTTGAAAATTTTCACTCATGTCAAAAGATTCTAAACTTTGATAATGGATGATATCTTTGTGTCTGCCTTTATCTTAGTTTATTCATCTTATTTACGAACTTAGTTGTTCACTTTTTTCCTTAAACTTTGTGTTTTTGTTGCTTCTGTAATGCAGGTACCTCTCTGTGGGTGTGTGTTTGTCTCTCAGTCAGGGTTTGTTCAGTAGAAACCAAGAAAGTCCTCGTACATGAATAATGAGAGGCAACGACGATGATGACCACCAAATTTCATAAGTCACCCCGGCAAACCTCGGGCCTAAGATGGAGATTGTTGTAGGTAGGCCCTGTGGGTTTGATCTCCCGAGCCTTATATTTGAGTTCTTGGGTCTTATTATTTCTATTTGGGTTTGTTAAATTGGCCCAACCGTTTTGGTTTTATCTCAGCCCGTGTATAAGTATCTACATTCAAACCATAATCGACAATTCATTCACTTCAAACCCTAAGCTGCGCTCTCTCTCTAAATCGCTCTCCTTTCTCTCTAAACCTGTAAGTGTTCCGGTGAGTTCTTCCCTAACTGTGTGCCTCTCTCTTCGTCTAAGTGAGTGCTACTTGTAGGTGGGTAGATCCTCTAGGGCTGGCAGCTGTAGTCTTCGTCCAGTGATCTAAGAGTAGGGCAGGGGTTGACCTTAGGTGAGTCCTGAGCCATACAACTCGTCGGGATCAACTGAGCAGATGACGCACACTCACAGCCTGCCAGCAGCAAAGCAGTGATCTGGTTCCGTTATTGCAGCCCCTCAGTCAAAGCTTCTCCGGTGAAAGGCCTCTCGATCAGAGAGGACTTCGTGATCCAGCGGTAATCAGAGTTGTGCAACAGCGGCAATGGTGGCTAATCATAACATAGTCCAAGAATCTTACTTTCAGAGATTGTGAAAAAGTGGTGTCTTTCAGCATTAGACTCAATGCAATAGTCAATGATCATGAGACATTAGGCGATCCAATAACGGAGTACAAGGCGGTGCTCAAATTCCTTCGGAGTGTACCACGCCAACTCGAGCAGGTTACAAAAATAATCGAATGACTAGTGGACCTCAAGACGTTGTCCATTGAAGAACTCACAGGACGACTCTTAGTGTTAGAGGAGTACGATGAAGTTGACAACTTGGCATCTACTAAAAATAAACTACTTCTTACTGAAGAAGAGTGGCGAACGCGTTAGTCACCATGGACGTGGACAAACCTTGTTCGGTGGTGGAAACAAGAATGCTGCATTCAAAGGAAAAGCTCCCGCATATGATTAAGTAACATGGACTCCGAGTCGGAATGGAAACAACCCAGGCAAGAAGGGAAATTGTAATTATTGTGGCATTGCATGACATTGGGTAAAAGAATGTCGCAAAGCCAAGCAGGATCCTGACCAGCGGAAGCAAGCAAATCTCTTAAAGGCTAAACCATTGAAAGAGGATGAACCGGATCTACTCATAATGTGGGCCTATGAATCAACGTCTGTGGCCACCAAGATAACTCACGATGTGTATCTGGATGAGGAGAAGGTGATGCCCAGAGAAACAGACGATGGGATGTGGTATCTTGACACCGGGGCAACCAATCACACGACCCGTAAGAGGAAGGCTTTCTCAACTCTAGATGAAACCTCACATGGCATGGTACGATTTGGTGACGGATTAGCCGTGAAAATACATTGAAAAGGAACTGTCATGTTTCAGTGTCATGCCGGGAATCATCGTATCCTCTCCGATGCATACTACATTCCAAGTCTGCGAAACAATATCATCTCCCTTGGACAACTCGACGAAAGGATGCAAAATCATCATTGAAGGGGGAGTAATCTGCATTTTGGACCATGCTTGCAGGTTACTAGCTAAAGTGTCTCGCACACGAAATTGATTATACATGTTGAATCTCAATATTGCAGCACCAATAAGTTTATTGACCTAGAAGGATAGCACACTTTGGCACGCACGCTATGGTCATCTGCATTCTCATGCTCTCCATAATCTTTCCAGCTAGGAGATGGCACGTGGGATTCCTTCCATCAAGCACGTAGACGAATTTTGTGATGATTGTGTGATTGGGATGCACCGTCGAAAACCTTTCCCACAGGCTACAAAGATGCGAGCAAATAAACCACTGGAGATGGTACATGTTGATCTATGCTGTTTGATTGCACCAACTACTACACGAGGAAAGAGGTATTTTCTTCTAGATGATTGTAATCGTTACATGCAGGGCCGGCCCTCATGGTGGGGAGGGGCTTTGGCTAACGGGGGCCCCGAAAAAATTATATCCCATTATATATTATATTATATATATATATATAATTATTTCAATTATTTAATTTATAAGTTCATAAATAAATGAGATCATAGTCAATTAAATATATAATTGATCCAATTAATAAAGAATAACTATTTTTATCAAACACAAAAAAGGTTAAAATTTAACTATATATATATATATATATATATATATATATTTAAATTTCATAAGAATTCAACATATTAGATAAGAATAAGTATATTATATCTTCAATAAATTAGATAAGTATAAATCTAGGTCCCAAAATTGAGATACAATTTTGTCAGATTTTAGAATTGAGATACACTACTTATGGGCCCAAGAATAGACCTAAACATATTTAATACATATTATATACCTAAAACAATAATAATATATATGCAAAAAATAATGATATTACCATAATTTGTTATTTTTATAATAATACTAGTAATGGAAACTGAGATTTATATTTTAAACATATTTGTTCAAAAAACTTTAAGAATTTCGGTTTATATGGGTTGAAATGCTCAGATCGAAGGAGGAAGCTTTCAACTATTTCAAAAAGTCCTAAGTTCTGGATAAGTTTGATTGTAAGTGCAAGGTACGCGCTTTCTGCACTGACCGGGGTGGAGAGTTCAACTATGGGGAATTCATGAAGTTCTGTGATGAGCATAGAATCAAACACAACACGACTGCACGGTACCCACCTTAACAAAATGGTGTGGTAGAGAGACTAAACCAGATAGTTGTGGAAATGCAATAGGGCTAAAGAAGAAAATTTGGAAAATCGGAAATGAAACCACAAAATAATTTGCTAAAATTCCAAATTCATGAAGAAAATGGAAGTTAATTTTTGAAATGCAATAATTTATAGATCCAATCCCATAAAATTAGGTAGGAAAGAGAAGTTAATTTTGGAATCAAATCCCACAAAATTAGGTGGACAATCGTGAATATATAATTCTTATTATAAAAAAAAAAAAAACCTAAACAATGCAACTTGATTATCTTAATAATTCAGCGAATTAATATGAGGCGGAAAATAAGAAACCAATCCCGTTAAATTTGGAAATACAAAGCGTGCGCATACATTAATATATAAAAAAGACAAAAAATAACCCTTTACTTTAACTTTTTATGCTAAATTCTTCTTAAAAATATTTTGATCTCATTCGTTAATTTCAACAATCAATAGTCCAGATTTGATTTTATATCACATCTAAGGAGGTGGTTTTCATTATAATGCACCCCTATATATAGCATCCAAGAATAAATTTGGATTCCTTGCTTTACTTGTTTATTAATATGTTCTTTTGATTCTTTTCTTTATGATTTGGACTGCATATTTATGATTTTATCACGCAATTAAGGTATTAAATTAATTACCATCTTTAAATAAGAGCACCTAGTTCTAGTCTAGTCTGCAAACACAATGACGATGAACACATATCCTATACTTCTCCTCAATTTGATTTGTTTCAGCTTTCAATGGTAGGACCATCCATTTCCTTCCTTTTTGTTTTTCTGAACATCTAAACGGAATCAGTGAGATTCTATTTCTTTGTTTATTTTTCTTGTGTGAGACAAAATTAAATGGTTGTTTTGAATCTCCTATATTCAAAATACTGTTGCTCACCGCTTTGATATATAGATTCTAAACTAATTCCATTGTTGTGTGCTTAATGAGACATAAAATTATAGCAACATTGTAAATTTTACTAAATTCTAATCTGGCATTAGAGTAGGGTCTATGTGGTTTTAGGTGGCATGCTGTTTGTTGAATACTTTTTTTTTTTTACTATTTTAACTTGTCAAATAATTAAAGTTAATATAACCTTGTATTTTTAAAATATTATAAAATACAGGCGCCTAAGCGCTAAATAATCAAAATTTGAATCATGAAACGAATTTATAATTTTGGGATTAGCAAGGTTGCTTAGTCCGATTCTTATATTTTTAATTTTAGTAGTTGGAAATTATTAAATTCCCTAAATACCAAGCATTGCGTTGTTTTATTCAAACATACAGTTACTAATCAATTCTAGGAGTATCAATGATGATATATTTTTAGTGGAAAATCATGAAAAAAAAAAAAATATTTGCTTTGGTGCAGATACAAGCTATTTTGTTTTTATATGAACAACTTCATAAACTAATAACCGTAAAAATAGGAAGAAAAATGAAAATTTACGTTCGAGGTAAAGAAAATTAAGTTTATTGATTTTTATTCAATATTCTTTTCAAGTTCCAATTTATTATATGATTTAGGTAATTTTGCAAGGACTACAACAAAAAAGCTAATAGACAACGCGGAAATCGCGTAGTCTATTCAAAATTTCCGCGTTGTCTATTAATATGTACAAGAGATAATATAAGAAAGAATTGTTCTCCTGTCCCTCACTCGCAGTGGTGAAAGCGTCATGTCTCTGACTAAGATGTCACGAGTTCGATTTTGTACGAACACATTTAGGTATGTTAGTTCAAATGAATGTATTTCTATTAAAAAAATCAAAAAGTGGGTCTCCTCACATTTGTTTTGATGTTTGAGAGACATAATTGTACATTCCCATCAGAATTCATTTTGCATAATCTATACTAGGCGCTTTCTAATCAGATTAAACATTTTAAAATAATAATACATCATTCACTTGGTTTAAATATATCATTCACATATATGAAACACATCATTTAGTAAAAATATATCTTTCCAAACGGAATGTGCGTTCTGTGAAAAAGCAGTGTGAATGAATGTGAAAAAGCAGTGTGAATGAATGTGAAAAAGCAGTGTGAAGCAGTGTGAAAAAGCAGTGTGAATGAATGTGAAAAAGCAGTGTGAAAAAGCAGTGTGAAAGGTGGCAGTAATCAATAAGAGTTGGTGAAGAATTTGAAAACACACACGGTCTTCAAATTGGTGTGCTTCACCCTCTCTATAAATAGAGGCATAATTCTTCACCTCAAATCATCCCAACAGAGAGAGCATCCCACATCTTATTTAGCTTCTTTTCTCATTTCTTTTGTTTCTCCTTTTCTTTGTAGAAAGAGAGTGTTACTCCTAGTGCAAGATATAGTAAAATAGGTCTATACTTGTATTAGAGAGTGAGTGTTGTAATTCCTTTCATAGTGATATTTTCTCATAGCCTTGTCCGTGGTTTTTCTCCCGTCTTGGGAGTTTTCCACGTAAAATCTTGAGTGTCTTAATTTTCGCACTTATTAAATTCATCTACCAAAATATGTCATCAATCAACGCTTCCGCAGCGCATACCACCTAACAGTGGTATCGGAGCGAGGTTAAGGGTGTTTATTATCTGCTTATCGTATGCTCTGTGTTTGCCACTAAAAGTGGATCCTACGCATCAGAAAATAAGTTAGATTAATTTTTCATCCTTCGGGATTCGTCAAGTATTGTTCACCACTTGGTGTTGTCCGGGTGAAACGATTGTCACGATGGCGGCAAAATTTGATATTGTGAAGTTCAATGGAAATAATTTTTCATTGTGGAAGATGAAAATTAAGGCGGTTCTCAGGAAAGATAATTGTCTCACGGCAATTACCGGAAGGCCAACGGAGATTACTGATGACAAGAAATGGGAAGAGATAGATGGTAATGCTATTGCCGATTTACACTTGGCATTAGCGGATGAAGTTCTTTCCAGTATTTCGGAAAAGAAGACAGCTAAAGAAATATGGGATACTCTGACGAAGCTGTACGAGGCCAAATCGCTACACAATAAAATCTTCTTGAAAAGGAGGCTTTACACCCTCCGGATGTCAGAATCCACATCGGTTACCGAGCATATCAACGTTCTAAACACTCTATTTGCTCAACTCAGTTCATTGGGTCATACGATAGGGTCATCTGAACGTGGGGAATTGCTGCTCCAGAGTTTACCTGATTCCTACGATCAACTCATCATCAATCTGACAAACAACTTGCTGACAGATTGTGTTGAATTTGAAGATCTTGCGACAGCTATTCTTGAGGAAGAAAATAGACGCAAGAGTCGGGATGACAGAGTGTTGAGTTCGCAGCAAGCAGAAGCTTTGTCAATGACGAGAGGGAGAGCCCTACGTGAATCCAGTGGGAGTCTAAATCGTAGCAGATCAAAATCACGGAGCAGAAGAAACGATAAATGCTACGGTTGTGGCAGGCGAGGACACCACAAAAGTGAGTGTTGGAAATTCAAGAAGAATGATGATTCCAAAGGAAAAAGGCCAGAGAATGCTCAGGCAAGTGTAGCGGAGAACTCAAGTGATGGTGAAATTTTATCAAGCGAGGCTTCAATATCTGCAGGCGGCCGACCGAGGTTTGACGACGTGTGGTTGATTGATTCCGGAGCAACATGGCATATGACTTCTCGTAGGGAATGGTTCTATGATTATGAACCGGCCCCTGGAGGATCTGTGTACATGGGTAACAATCATACCTTGGAGATCGCGGGTATTGGTACTGTCAAAATTAAGTTGCATGATGGTACTGTTCGCACCATTCAAGGAGTTAGGCACGTAGACGGCTTGAAGAAGAACTTATTGTCTATTGGACAATTGGATGATCTTGGCTGTACGACCCATATAGAGAATGGAGTCATGAAGATCATCAGAGGCGCGCTTGTTGTGTTAAAAGCAGAAAAGATCGCATCTAATCTTTATATGCTTAAAGGTGATACGCAGGAAGGAGCATCGGTGTCGGTGGCATCGACAGGTTCGGCAGAAGAGATGACGATGATGTGGCATCGAAGATTGGGCCACATGTCTGAGAAAGGTCTCAAGGTTCTCTCTGACCAGAAGTTACTTCCAGGACTTACAAAGGTAATTTTACCCTTTTGTGAGTATTGCATCACGAGTAAGCAGCACAGGGTGTCGTTTGGTCGCTCTGTAAGTCGGAGCAAACATATCCTGGATCTGATTCATTCAGATGTTTGGCAAGCACCGGTTATGTCCCTCGGAGGAGCAAAGTATTTTGTGTCTTTCATCGACGACTATTCGAGGAGATGTTGGGTGTACCCAATTAAGAAGAAGTCAGAGGTGTTCGAAACTTTTAAAGTTTACAAGGCGCGGGTGGAGCTTGAGTCCGAAAAGCAAATCAAGTGCCTGAGGACTGACAATGGAGGAGAATATACAGCTGATGAATTTGATAACTTCTGTCGGTCAGAAGGTATCAAAAGACAGTTCACAACAGCATACACTCCGCAACAAAATGGAGTGGCAGAGCGGATGAACAGAACGTTACTGGATCGAACCAGGGCAATGTTGAGTAGTGCGGGCTTGGAAAAATCATTCTGGGCCGAAGCAGTCAGATTCGCCTGTTATGTGATCAATCGGTCTCCTTCGACTGCAATTGATCTGAAGACGCCTATGGAGATGTGGACGGGTAAGCCAGTTGATTATTCTAAACTGCATACATTTGGAAGTGATGTGTATGTGATGTACAATTCGCAAGAAGTCACAAAGTTGGATCCAAGATCCAGGAAATGTGTATTCTTGGGCTACGCTGATGTGGTGAAGGGGTATCGCTTGTGGGATCCCACTGACCGCAAGCTAGTCATCAGCAGAGATGTGATATTTGCGGAAGACAAAACGCAAATAGTGAGTTTTGACAGCACTGAAAAGGGTCCGGAGACCACACCAGAGGTGGAAAAAAGTCAAGAAAGAATCGTGGATTCTTCTGAAGCAGAACCAGAGCACGCAGAGGGTGAGGCAGCTGAACTTCGCCGGTCGACTCGACAAAGGGAGAGGCCAGCTCATTTCAACGACTTTGTTGTAGAAATGAACAGTGCATATTGTCTTCTATCAGAGGATGGAGAGCCAACAACTTTCCAGGAAGCATGCAGAAATGCAGATGCAGCTCTGTGGAGGATTGCGATGGAGGAAGAGATCGAGGCCTTACACAGAAATCAGACATGGGATCTTGTTCAGTTACCACAAGGGAGGAAGGCCATTGGAAACAAATGGGTCTACAAGATCAAACGTGATGGTAATGATCAAGTGGAACGGTATCGTGCTCGATTGGTGGTGAAAGGATACGCTCAGAAAGAAGGAATTGACTTCAACGACATATTTTCCCCGGTGGTTCGTCTTACAACAATCAGAGTGGTCTTGGCAATGTGTGCGTCATTAGACTTACACTTGGAGCAGTTGGATGTGAAAACTGCATTTCTTCATGGAACGCTTGAAGAAGAAATTTATATGTTACAGCCTGAAGGTTTTACTGAAACAGGTAAAGAGAACTTGGTTTGCAGGTTGAACAAATCTCTGTATGGTCTCAAACAGGCGCCGAGATGTTGGTACAAGAGATTTGATTCCTTCATTATGAGCCTTGGGTACAATAGATTCAATGCAGACCATTGCAGTTATAGCAAGAGGTTTGGTAAGAATAATGATTTCATTATTTTGCTATTGTACGTGGATGACATGTTGGTTGTAGGCCCCAACAAAGATCAGATCCAAGAATTGAAGGCCAAGTTGGCTAGGGAGTTTGATATGAAGGACCTTGGACCAGCAAACAAGATTCTAGGGATGCAAATTCACCGAGACAGAAGTAGCAGGGTTATCTGGCTTTCTCAGAAGAACTACTTGAAAAAGATCTTGCGACGGTTCAACATGCAAGATTGTAAGCCAGTTTCTACCCCTTTCCTTGTTAACTTCAAGTTATCCTCAAAGATGAGTCCTAGCAGTGAAGAAGAGAGGATGGAGATGTCTCGAGTGCCGTATGCATCAGCGGTGGGCAGTTTAATGTACGCGATGATTTGTACAAGGCCGGACATTGCACAAGCAGTGGGAGCGGTAAGTCGCTACATGGCAAATCCAGGCAGGGAGCACTGGGAAGCAGTGAAGAGGATTCTGAGATATATCAGAGGTACCTCAGATGTTGTTTTACGTTATGGAGGATCGGAATTCACAGTCAAAGGCTATGTAGATTCAGATTATGCAGGTGACCTTGATAAAGGTAGATCCACTACTGGTTATGTGTTTGTTCTTTCAAGCGGAGCTGTAAGTTGGGCATCAAAGCTACAAACAGTTGTAGCTCTATCAACAACAGAAGCAGAATACATGGCAGCTACTCAGGCTTGTAAAGAAGCGATTTGGCTTAAGAGATTGTTGGAGGAGCTTGGGCACATACATGAGAAGTTTACCTTGTTTTGTGACAGTCAAAGCGCCTTGCATATTGCAAGGAATCCAGCCTATCATTCGAGGACGAAACACATTAGAGTACAGTATCACTTTGTTCGTGATTGTGTGGAAGACGGGAGTATAGATTTACTAAAAATACACACCCGTGATAATCTTGCAGATGTTCTGACAAAGCCTATTGGTCCAGACAAGTTCGTTTGGAGTAGATCCTCATTTGGTCTTACAGAAACGTAAGCAGCGTGGCTTGACAAGGCGGAAGGAATTATGTGGAGATCTAATTGATCATTAGTCTCCAAGTGGGAGAATGTGAAAAAGCAGTGTGAATGAATGTGAAAAAGCAGTGTGAAGCAGTGTGAAAAAGCAGTGTGAATGAATGTGAAAAAGCAGTGTGAAGCAGTGTGAAAAAGCAGTGTGAAAGGTGGCAGTAATCAATAAGAG
>JAPKLW010002400.1:0-90575 GCA_026898455.1 Plectranthus barbatus
TGGTTCAGGGGTTCATCTGTAGGATTGTTCAAATCAATCTACCAACTGCATTTTGTTGATTAATTGTGCTGCATAATTCAGATTTTCACACAGTTCTATTCTTGATTGTTCATATATTTACTCTTCATCTTTGATCATTGCACTTCAGACAACTGGAGTGTGAAGGCTATTCGTAGAAAGACTACCGGAACAGGACGTATGAGGTATCTCCGGAATGTGCCCCGCAGATTCAAGACCAACTTCAGAGAAGGTTTGGCCCTTGATATTCTTGCTTTCAGTTTGGGCAGGGTTGCTGTTCCTGCCAAGATTCTGATGTTCAATTGATGTGTATTGATTTAGGTACCGAAGCCGCGCCAAGGAAGAAGGCAGCTGCCGCCTCTGCTTGAGAGCATTAGATGGTGATGCAGGTTTTGATTTTCATTGTGTTGGTGTTTTAGCTGTTGTATTATGATACTACAGATGGATCAATGAAAAAGACCACTTCATTTATTTAATGTGCTTGTTTCTTCTTAATTTTATTCCTTAACTTTAATCTTGTCAATTTACTAGGTAGTTTTAACTAATAAAAGTAAACTTCGTGTGTAAATTCCATAATATGTAAAAATTGTGGTATACTTTTCTTATTTATCATATACTGAGGCATATTGTCATAATAAAGAAGTTGCGATAAATTTCAGAATGGATCGAAATATTAGATTAAAATCCATAGTTTTCCTTTGGAATTTAAAACTCTTGCCATTCTCTTTGAATCTTTTAACTCGTGAAATGCTGCCCACCTTCTTTTGCTGTACTTTCACACCTATTTATCCTGTGCTATTTATTTTAAGAAATGTGATAAATTTTATGCACTATAAAAAATAGTTCAACAAAAAAGATATTAGAATTCCCAAAAAAAAATTATCTACAAATAGAATTTGAATTACTATAGTCTTGTTATCACGATGTAATTTGTAGTTTCTATACTTGTAATTTAAATTTTCTTGGTTCGGATTTGTATTTTATCAATTTATATTTTATTTTATATTTCATTAGTTATAATTTTTATTTATTAAGTAAATTATAAATTCTTAGTGCATTAAAATTTATTTATTACAATTATAAATTTAAAATATATTTTAGTTTTATATTTTGAAAAAAGAGAAATTAATGTTGTTGGCCCCCATAATACAAAAATCACAAAGTGAGAAACGAAGAAAACAAGTAGATTGAAGAAGTGGTTCTAATGAGTTCGAAGCACTAGATTTGGGGAAATTTTCTAGAGTATATTTCTTGTAATTAAACTATTACATAAACTCTCTACTCTCTATTTGAGCTCTCTATATGGTGTGATACTATACAAATGAAAATATAACAACCTATTTATAAGAAAAGACTAATAGTAATTAAAACACTATTATTGAATACTCATCTATTTCCACCTGGAACCACCAAACATTAATCTTCTTGACTCGTAACGGTCGAACCAATTGGTTACTTGGGTTGTAACGTTCGAACCGTTACACTTCTTCATTTAATTCCCCTGAGTCGAAACCGAGGGAGTAACTCAACAAATGTTTCACTTTAAAGTTAGGTTAGCCTCAATTATGGAATAGGTAAACGAGATGTGGTCTCAATTATGAAGATGTTCGTGAAGAACAACTAGGGGTAGCAAATGGATCGGGTTCGGGTTGGCGGGTCGGGTTGTGACCTGATAATAACAAGTGACACACCAATCCGAACCCGATCTATATATTTTCGCGGGTTAGAAATCTCAACCCGAACCCGACCTGTTTATTTTCGTGTCGACCCGAAATGACCTGTTTAATTATTTTAGAAATTAAAAAAAAAGTTAATTAATTTAAAAATTAATAAGTTGTGTTAATTATTTTAAAAATTAAAAAATTGTGTAAACTATTTCAAAATTTTGGTTTTAGGCTATATTTTATTTATTTAATTATATTTTATAAATAATAATAATAATAATAATATGGGTTCGCGAGTCAACCCGAGATTGACCCGAACCCAACCCAAAAATTAAATGGGTTGGACGGGTTGACCCGAAACTGATCTGAAATCTAAATGGGTTGACCCAACGCATTTTTTTCGTGTTAGGTTAGTGTTGGGTTGGAGATTGCCGCCCCTGAACAACTACGAGCCGATGAGGAGTATGCGCGACAATTGCAAGAACATGAAATGCGATTTTGAGAGGCATTGGAAGATGAATGCAACCAAGAAGTCCCCCCCCCTCCCGAGGTAAATGAAGAGGATGCCTTCGAGTCAAATTTAAGCCCAAAAGTTTTCAAATTCGATCTTTTCACAAAGCACTATCGAAAAGTTCGTTCAAAGGAACAAAAGTTCGTTCTGATTCCGAACCGTTGAACCAACGGGACAAGAGACCACGTCTCGTTTTTCACAATGGCTTCAATTTCTTTGGCCATTGCCTCTTCCTATTTTGGTTGTCCGGCCACTTCATTGTAGTAAGACGACTCCTCCGTCTATGCTAACATCTCCTCCTCGAAGTCAAGTTCCACTCGAGGAGCTTCTGCTAATATGTCAGTTGTTTCCCTATAACGAACAGGACAATCATCACTCCCAATGTGTCCAACTGACCATGGAGTGGGTAGATCACCATCTTGATCTACTCTTTCAAGAATTGGTTCGATTTGCAAAGTATACGAACCAACTTGTTCGGATACTTCTGTAGCACCCAGTTCGAACTATTTCCGAACTGGGTTGGTCTAGTTCCAATCTGAGTAATATCACTGTAGATTTCAAGCAAGCTATCATTTTCTTCTCTTGGCCAATTCTAGGCTTCGCCTTCTTCGGACACTACACCACGACTCACATGTATTTTGCCGAAATGTGGTTTGAGTAACCTATGTGCTTTACTCCCTACTTCGACTCCTAAGTACACAAATGACTGACTTCGGTCGTCGAGCTTCTTCAAGTTTGGATTGGTCACTTTGGCATGTGCAGTACACCCAAACACACGCAAATGTGATAGATGTGGCTTCCTTCCAGTCCATATCTCGAACGGGGTCTTGTCTCGAACGACTTTAGTTGGCAGTCTGTTGAGTAGGTAGATTGCATATCGAATAGCCTCCCCCCAATACTTGCTCGGAACACTCATGCTCTTGTGTAATGATTGAGCCATCACTATTACTGTTCTATTTCGCCTTTCCACCACACCATTCTGTTGAGGAGAGTATGGTGTGGTGAAATATCGTTCGATGCCTGCCTACTCGCACAATTCTGTGAACTCCTTAGATAAGAATTATCCTCCTCTGTCCGATCGAAGGACTTTGATTCGAAGCCCGGTCGCATTCTCGACCAACTGTTTTGTCTTTCTAAAGAAAGAACATGTCTCATCCTTGATTTTCATCATGTGTATCCACATCCATCTGGAGTAATCATCACAATCAACATGTATCGATTGCCTCCAAGTGTGGTTAGACTGATCGAACCACACAGGTCAATGTGCAATAGTTCAAGTAGTTTCTTTACTCGAAACTTGGCTTCTCTAGCGAACGACTATCTTGTCTGCTTTGCTACTAGACAAGTTCGGCAAAGCTGCTCTGGGTGAGATATTGGTGGTATTCCTATGGTCATTCCCTTGTTAACAAGTGTCTTCAAGGCCTGGAAGTTGCATGCTCGAGTCGAGCGTGCCATAGCCATGCTGGATCTTCAAGATTAGCCAAGAGGCTAACCGGCTTCGCCATCTGGAGCTCGATTCAGTACAATTGATTCTGAGATCGTCTCACCTTCATGATAAGACACGAAGGACTCTTGGCGAACACTTCGAGCTCGTCGCCATCCATCACTATCCAATGACCTGTCTTGGTCAGTTGTCTGAGGCTCACCATGTTACTCTTTAGTCGAGGAATGTAGTACACTTCCCCGAGCAGCCACTGATCGCCATTTCTATATTGTAAAAGGATAGAGCCTTTTTCTCGGATCTCCACCGCTGAGTCATCACCGAACCTTACTTTACCGGTGACTGTCTCGTCAAGTTCGAAGAACTTGTCTTTGTCGCCAGTCATATGGTTACTGACACTATTATCCAAGAACCAAATATCATTCGGTGTCTCGAGGGAATTGGTTTCTTGATCATTGAACATGACAACCTCGTCCGACGGTATCTCCTCTGAGATTGCCATGGGCAGAGATGCTTGAACGTTGTTAGTATGGGCGAGGTGAGCTTCATCATTCTTCTTTGGTGCTCGACATTATGTCGAGTAGTGTCCCATCTCGTTGTAGTTGTAACATGTGACTCCTGTCTCAAGGGGCTCCTCGACCACCAAAGTCAGTCGATGCTCCTCGACCTCTGCCACGTGAACTACGTCCTCGGTTCCTATTTTATCTGGAGGTCTTCTTTGACTGAGAAGAAGAGTCTTTCTCGTCTTTCTTGAATCGAGCCTCCCACTCCGCCTGAGTTAGGAGTACCTGGTCCTCCTTTCTTTCCGCGCTTGTATTCTTCTTACGTGTACGTTCCTCAAAAGCTTTAAGTCTATCGATAGCCTCCTCGAACGTGAGTGTCTCAAGATCATAAAATTGTTCAATCTCGGCTACCACATTGATAAACCGTTCTGGGAATGTGTCGAACAACTTCTTCACCAATATAGAATCACTTAGAGTTCCTCCAAGACTCGAGAAATTCACAAACATAGTAGTGAGTCGTCCGACATAGTGATCGAGGGACTCACTATCGTTCATGTGCATTACGTCGAACTCACTTTTGATTGTCTGCAACCTTGCATTCTTCACTCTATCTGCTCCGACGAACCTCGTCTTTTGGCAGCCCCACACTTCATTCGTTGTTGTCTTCTTGGCTACTTGCATTAGGAGGTCCTCTGGAAGTGCTTGGAAGAGGTGCGACCTCGCCTTCTTGTCGAGTTGGGCGTCAACCTCTGCGTCTTCTGTTGGCTCGACTGCCTCCCATACTCCTTGGTCCTCCATCATTGCCTGCACACGAATCACCCAGCTGGTGTAATTCGTGTGAGTCAATTGCGGGTACTGGAACGAATTGCTCCTTTGTTGTGCCTGTGATGTTTCTGCTGTAACTATTTCTATATTGTCCCACCGTATGATTTCAGGCATAAACTGATGCTCTAATACCACTTGTTGGCCCCAGGACACAAATATCACAAAGTGAGAAACGAAGAAAACAAGTAGATCGAATGAGTTTTAAGCACTAGACTTGGGAAATTTTCTGGAGTTTATTTCTTGTAATGAAATTATTACATAAACTCTCTACTCTCTCTATCTGAGCTCTCTATATGGTGTGATACTGTACATATGAAAGCATAATAGTCTATTTATAAGAAAAGACTAATAGTAATTAAAACACTATTATTGAATGCTCATCAATTTCCACCTGAAATCACCAAGCATTAATCATCTTGACTCGTAACGGTCGAACCACTTGATTACTTGAGTTGTAACGTTCGAACCGTTACAATTCTTCATTTAATTCCCCTAAGTCGAAACCGGCGTGGGAGTAACTCAACAAATGTTTCACTTTAAAGTTAGGTTAGCCTCAATTATGGAATAGGTAAATAATATTAGGTATAGATATAGAAGTAGAAAGCAACACATCTCCCCTCAATTCCCTCAAATTCAAGTAGAAAGTTATTTGATAAATTTTCTGAATAAAGCTCAATTCTATGAAGATATATAAACAGTACAATGTTTAAAAAATATATGAATATGGTTATACAAATAACTAAAAATATCAATTAAGTCGGAAATTTGATGGTATTATCCTGATTAAATCAATTCAAAAGTATGTTAAAGGTTCAAATGTTTTAGCTCGATAATAATTTAACCCAATAATTCAAGGCTGTATAGGGATAAACTCAAAACTTAATGAATTAGATCAATTGATGAATATTGGTGAAATAAAAAATAATATATTTTTAATTTAAATTGATGAATATATAATGATTAATATGTGTTCCAAATTTTTCATAAAAGAAATAAATACTTCGTACATTTTACTATTTAAAAGATTAAAATAGAGATGCAAATATTTAATGACAAATCTATGTATAAAATATTAAAATAAATAAATTTGTAATTTCATTAGCTGACAAACTAGTTTGAAAATTAGAATTATATTCCCGCATTATATGCAAATATTTGTAATATTTATACTTAAATTAATTTATGTTATCTCATATGTAGAGAATTACTAAAGATCTATGTTGTCCAAAATATATATTTTTAATGGAAGTGTATAAATCCTAAAGTTGGCAATATTTATAACTTAAATTTGCGCGCAAAAGTCATATTTATTTCGAAAACTTGGAACATGGGTAGGTGGACACAATAAATAATATTTGATAATTGGAAATATAATTGTCTCACAACAAATGAACAAATAAGACATCCATGATTTATTTAATACCACCTCCGTCTCATGGGAATTGTCCCCTTGAGATTTAACACAATAACCCATGCGATTAAAGATAGAGAAAATTATTATTTTATTAGTAAGTGTGTATTAATTTTATATTTTATGTAAATGGCCAATTAAATGAAACGGGGAAAAAGGAAAGATGAACAATTGAAGTGGGTCAGAGGAGTATATTTTATTTGGTAAAAATGTATTGCAAATTTTTTGGAACTCCTTTAATATACTATATATAATATATTATATAAATATAAATTATATGTGTTGGGGTTGTGAGTTAACATGCCCACTTAGAAGGACCAAACGGGCCCGATCGCCCGCAAAAACAATCGAACTACGGGTCGGCCCAGGCCACCCCGTAGCAGGTAGCAATAAAAGCAGTTCGCAGTAAAGGAGGAACTCATCCAGAGCAGTTCGATTGAAGTCGCCAGGCCCGAAAAATAGCTCGATAGAAAGGAAAGACCTCCTCCTAGTAGATTGACAAGTGAAGAACCATCCTGGCCGAGTCGCTCAACGATCAAGAAGGCCGACAAGATAAGGACGCGACAATCTTGAAAGTCGTTGTCGATAGAGATGTTATAACGACTCCGAAAAAATCAACGAACTTCACTCAACCACCCAGACGCACACCTAGGAAACCCTAGCGCCTCTACTAGCTCTATATTAAACATTTGTAAGCCGAAATTGGGCATATAAATTTCTACACTTTTTCTTCATTAATCTTGTTCTAGTTGCTTATAAATCGACTATCGAGCTCTATATTATTCCTGCCAGGGTTTGATCGGACCTTCTGTAGTAGTGGAATAAGTTTTCTATCTCTATCATATTTAGATTCACCTGTTTTAAGTCTATCTGCTGGCGTTGACAATAGATTATTGCGAGTTCATGTTTCTTTATTTCCTTTATATTGTCTTCGTTGTTAACTGTTTTCCGTCGATGTTTATTTCCTGCGTTATTTATATCTTGTGTTCTCGGGCCCCCATATCCCTACGAATCGAACCTCAACAATATAGTCGAGATGAAAATGTCCTAACTGCATATTTAGATAAATTTAAAATTAAAAGATTTTAATTCATTATAACTAGGGATGTATTCGAACCGAGTTGAGCCAATTGTCGTGCTTAAGTATGACTCGTTTAGTATCGAGTTGGGCTTCGAATTTCTTAATCGAATACTCTGAAGTTCTTGAACTTTATCGAGCTTTAGTCGAGCCTAAACGAACTTTTTAAAAGAAAAAATACTTTATTCCAAAATTAATACTATATATACATGTTCAAATTCAACATTACTCAAATGATTTATCATTATTGTTATTCTTAAATCATAAAAATGTTATTTTTATAAAATTAATTATTGTGTATTTCTTGCTACTTTTAGCTAACGAGCTTGCTCACGAGTCGAATAATATAATGCTCATAGTTTGGTTCGTTTAATAAATGAGTTCGAACAAGTTTTTATCAAATTGAAATCTGAATAACTCATAAACAGTTTGATTCATTTACCGTCCAAAATACAACTTCTCATTTTATTAATTCACTCAAATGATCTATCATGATAAAATCTAATTTATAATATTTCAACTACGTTTTTGTCATTTGAGGCGCTGCCTTACCTCTCAAGGAACTCCAAGTAAACTTTTATTTGTTTAGGGTATCAATCTCTTAAAATGTGCAATTCTACACTTGGAATACATGTAATTTAAATAGCTAAAATATAAAATCCAAATTCAAGATTAGTAAGTGTCAAATTAAATAGTAATCCATTTTTAATTGAGAAAGATGAAGTTAAACTCAAAAGAATATTTTCATATCCCTTTTCTACTAACTTTTTAAACTTTGCTAATATTATCAATATATTTGTGAAATGTAAACTCTTTATTAATTTCAAATTCATATAGAGAGAAAAATAAAACTAATTGTGCAAGATTTACAATATATATAACAAGTTGTTAAATTATGGTAAATATTATTTTCAAGTTCATGAACTAAACAAACCCAACAAAACAAGACTTTTTTTGTAATAAAAATAAATAAAATTTAATACACATATATAAGTATATATAAAAGGCAGATATAAACGTATTAAAGAAAAAGAAAACAATATATAAACATAAATATATCCATAATATATATAATATTGTAGAATTGAAGAGGTTGTTTTGCAATATATAAAAAATAAATGCAGTTTGCTATAGAAAAATACAAATATGGGTTATGGGTATGGAGGAGAGAGAAATTGGTCCAATCCTATTTTACCTCAGTATTTTCACCAAATTTTTAGTTTGAATTTGCATTTTCAACACCATTACAAGATCAGAGCGTGTGTGATGGATAGCTATTAGATCATATCTAGCAAATGATAAAAAATTAGTTGTTGTGTGAAAGAAGATGTAGCTCTCACGTCTTCATGGATTTATGTTAGTGAAGATAGCATATGTAAAAAAAAAAAAATCAGAAGGGAAGCTCGTTATGGAGTAATGTACATAAATTGTATCACAATCGTCAAGCAAAAAAAAAATCAAATGATCTCAACAAAAGAAATGTTGAATTACTAAAAGGTACTCATTGGAAATGACTTAGTGAAAACGTGAGTCGGTGGGTGGGTGAGTGCTTACAAGGAAGTGTATGCTCGAAAAGGGAGTGGAATGAGCGAGATCGATATTGAGAAAGAAGCTCAACACTTTATGAAGAAGATGGCACTAGGAGAAAGTTTCAGGATTTTGTTATATCCAAAGAAGTTATGCAAACATTAAAATGAGATATAAAATCACTTTGTTGTGAAAATGAAGAGGATAATGATGAAGGTGGTGGTAGAAGCCATAAGAGATAAAAAAACAAATGAAGATGGGTGTATTTTGTGCTTTCTTGTGAGGAAACTATAACTAGCAGGGTTTCTATTTCTCGCCCAATGGGTAGAGACAAGAAATAAAGGAAAGGACAAGGTAAGGTTTCTACATCTGATTCATCTAATGAATTTGTTGCAAAATTACGTGCAATGAAAATCTCCAGAGATAATGAACTAGAGTTTATGAAGAATGCGACAACTACTAAAGCGGAGATGGATAAAATGAAGATGTACAATAAGACGTTGAATACCTGACTGACAAAATATCATTTATCTCCAGAATAAGAAGACCTCATAATCCATCTAATGACACGTGTATGGACCATCTAATTAATCTTATTTCATGCAATTTCTGTGTGTTTGTTGCTCCATTTACTCTTTAGCATTTTATGTATTTCAATGAAAAGTTAGAAAAAATTGTGTTTCTGAAAATCATACACATTCATTCTATACTGCAAAAATGCATGTTTTATGCAAACAAAAATAAAAAAAATTCATCACATGGTTCTGTGCTATTTTTTATCTCCATCCTTGTACCATCACATGCATTTGTATATGAGTGAGCCTTATCATCTGCACAAATCATCAGAATGATTATGAGCGTTTGATGAATGATTATTTTTTGGAGAGGTCGACATACACTCCACAAATGTTCCGATGGAGATTCCACATGCAAATATCATTATTCTTTCTTATAATGGAGGTTGTCACTTGTCACTGCCAATGATTAATATTTTCAACAGAGATGTAATGCCTCCGACAGATAAGGTCTTTCACCAGTACAAAAATGTACTAGAGCAATGAGGGTGCTCGCATATGGGGTATCATCCGACGTTGTTGATGAATACTTGTGAATGAGTTGAGCTACGATAAGAAAGGCTCGTGTATATTTTGTTTCGGTGAAACATATCTTAGAAGGGTAAATCGAGAAGATCTTACTAGACTACTCTATGTTGGAGAACAATGTGGTTTACCAGGCATGATTGGTAGTATTGACTTCATGTATTGGGGATGGAATAATTGTCCCACTGCGTGGGCGGGTCAATATATAAGGAGAGGTGAAAGTCCAACAATAATCTTGGAAATTGTTGCATCATATGGATATGACATGCAATATTCGAAACACCAGGTTCGTGCAATGATATCAATGTACTACATCAATCTCCTGTCTTTAGTGATATATTAGAAGGTCGATCACCAAAAATTAATTATGTAGTGAATGGTCGTCAAAATGATAGAGCATATTATGTCACTAATGACATTTACCCTTCATGGGCTGCATTTGTCAAGTCAATTGTTGCTCCACATACCAGAAAACACAAATTATTTGCTCAACACCAAGAGTCTGCTAGAAAAGATGTCGAGCGAGCCTTTAGGGTTTTGTAAGCGATCGTTTTGCATTTCTTTGAGGTCCATGCCTTATTTGGGACAACGTTGTGATGGGAAAAATCATGATGGCATGCATCATTTTGCAGAATATGATAGTAGAAGATGAACGTCATACATACCAATACTATCATGATCTCACATATTTTCTTACGGATACTCTTACAAAAGTGCAAGGTGAAGATGTTGAATCGCACAAATATTGTATACAACGCATTTCTAGTTTGTTTGCTTATATGATTAATAGAGATGAACTTCGCAGTAAACAAGTTCATCGGATTCTTAAACATGACTTAATTGAACACACATGTGAAAAATTTGAAGCTCATAATTAAATATGTAGTTTGAATTTATTTTGTAATAGCACTTTAGTAGTTTGTTCTTATATTTGTATTTAATTTCTATTTTTATTTCAACTTTTATATTTTATTATTGAGTCAAATATTAATTTTTTATAGTGTATGCAATATCTTTATTATAATCTATAATAATACTAAAGGACACAAGTCATTCACTGTAGCAAACCCATCAATTCCCGCCCAATCCCATCGTTTCTAAAGGAAAACCGTGAAAAATCTGTAGCTGTCCCGTCCAAACACAAGTTTCATGTACATACACATAGTGTGGCCCACGTATGGCCACATCAACTAAGATTTTGGTAAATTTTTATGATACAAAATAATGATTTCAACTTTTTACTGACAACCCAATCTCTCAAGCAATCCCAATCTTTGAAGCAACCAACATTTATTTGAAATTCAAAATTCAAATTTTGAAGTCATTTTGTTGGCCTATATATACATACATTATAACAATTACACCATTACCATTTCATTTCCTTCTACTACTTCTGCATACACATCAGTTTGTCGTTCATGCCATTTCCTTCTACTTCTGCATACACTTCATTTTGTGTTCATATTTGTCTTCATTGCTTCATTATTTATATGCTACTTTTTTTCTTATTGCTTTCTTTATTTTGAATCTGCAGAAAATTATGATGGTATATTCATCTTGGAGAGAAGATATGGAAGCTTGGTCATACCTCAGCTCAAAACCAAAACAAGAGAGGTGAGCAGAATACTTTATTAAATGGTCATAAAACCATGGCTAATTTAGTTTAAACCTTTACACATTTTTGGCTGAGTTTAAGTCTCAGTTTCTTTCATTTCATAGAAAAGTAATTTCTACAAAACAGCTGAGATGAAACACTTTAATACAAGAAAAAATTAAACAAACAAAAAAAGGAATTTCTATACTTTTAATTTTTTTTCTCTCTGTTTTAAATAACTCTCTAAGAACATTTATAAAATAAAAAATAAAAAAACCGACCAAGTGACCATACTAAATAATGAAAACATGCATAGCACAATCAAACAATTTTTTTAAACTTTAGTAATTTATAAGAAAGATAGAGAACCAAAAAGCTTCATTAAATGTGATAAAATTAAACTAAGAAATTTAGCTCAATTGTGTTTCTAAATATTAAAAAATCGGAAAGATAAATCCAAGTTATTTATTTACATTGAAATAAGAAAATAAAATAGATAAAATGCATTTATCTTTCCTTTTGCGAATCAATAGTCTAACTAATGTAGTTAATTGCTTTTGTAAAATATACATATACATGTAACACAACATACCTGATGTGGAAGACCGTCACCCGCTATAAGAATGCATCAATCCTTGGTCATTCTTAATGTAGAAATCATGTAAAACAGGAAATATGTTCAAAAGTGTTATTTTGTAGAATTGATAAATATGTATTTTATCATTATGGGCTTCAAAGAAAACAAAAACGATAAAAAGCCAAAGGAAAATACAGTAAGGAAAAAGAATAGAGCTGACTACACTTTCGTCCTGATCATCGCCTCAGAAGCACGCATAGAGACATGGAGATGCTCAAAATGTACTATACCATGCATACATATACGTAATACTATTAATAAAAGAATAAAGTGGGTGAAGTTTTGGAGAAAGTGGCTATAACCTATTCTTTATTACACAAGTTCTCAATGTAATCAACCTAATATATTAATTTATAAATGATACATTAAATAACTATTTTTACTAATCAATATATTGATACATCCGTATATACTCTGTATATACTCTAAAATAATGTTTAAATATATTGAGTTTGTAAATTTATTAATATATACGTAAGATTTAATTTTATTAATTTTGCGTCAATAAATATACGTCAATCGTTAAGAATTTGTATTTAGTTACATGCTATCTAATACTTTTAATTCTATTTCTAACTAAAGATTTTGCATTTTTTCCCCTTCAGAATATTGAGAAGTTGGGACTCATAATGTGTTCGACTATATTTAATCATAACTTATATTTTGATGACTGGAGACATCGTAGTATGAGACTTAAGGAACATGAATCGAGTGGGGAATATATCAATAATATGAGTACTTGGATTGATATGCGTATGAGGTTAGAAACGAATACAACAATTGATAAAGATATTGAAGATCAAATATAAAAAGAGAAGCGTTATTGGAAAGAAATACTTCAAGGGATAGTGTATGTGGTGCAATATCTTGCTAAAAATAACTTAGCATTTCGTGGAACAAATGAGAGACCTTTTGAAAATAATAATGTAAATTTTTTAGAATTGATTGAAATGATAGCAAAGTTTGATCCTATAATGAAAGAACATATGCAACGTATTGAAAAAAGTGAGATTCAAAATGTATTTATAAATTTTTTGGACATGAAATGTTTGTTAACAATTTGACTTATATTTAATAATATTTATAGTTCACAGTGTATTAAAAAAATTGTAATAATTTATAATATACTTGAATCATAAAAAACATACATGCTATGATTTTTTTTTTGAGTTAAATTTGACTTACAGAATATTTTAAACATTTACCTTATTTGAAAACTATCACATATTCAAAAATATTTTGTTATAACAGATTTGGTGTAAGTGAAATTTAAAAGAAAATAAAAAATTAATGTAAAAAATAAAAGGCATGTAAAGGATCTTTGTTACACAAAAATTTAAAGATTTAAATCAAATTTCTCCCCCACAACGCACGGATGTATTATTAGTTATATATTTATATATAAATATATAATAAAAAATTTAATAAAAATATTGTAAATAATATATGAATTATAAATAGGAAAATAAAATAAATTAGGTTAGGTAAATATTATTATTATAAGTAAAGTTTGAGTTGGGTCGTGCGTTGTTGTGGTGAATGAGGGAGAAATTATTTTGTATGGGGTTATTGGTAGGTAGAGAAAGAGTAACAAATATATATCTCTTCTCTAGCAAAAACCTTTTAAAATGCGCCGTCCATTTTATTAAAATAAAGAAAAATAAAACCATTTTTTAGCAGGGAAAATAAAAGAAATAGAAAATAATATAATACAAATCAATATCAATGGAGAAGAAGAAGAAAAAAAAATGCAACAAAATCAGAACAGAAATAAATAAACATATGTAATGAAAATAATCGAACGACCTGTCTGAATTGATTCTCCCATTTTTTCATTGTCTAACATGCACCCCACGTTCCTTCAACATTTCACGTTCGTAAACAAAACTTGCCAAAAAACCAACACCTTCTCCCTAAATTCTTGGCTCATCTGCAACAACAATCACCCCGCCCCTTCTTCTCTCTTTACAATCCAATCATCTTTAATTTCAGAGAAGAGAAAAATAATAATTGATGAACACAGCCTTGAATAAATAAACGAAAAGATGGTGCGTGCGCTAGAGGAGGAGAAGGAGCATTTGAAAGCCAAGTTGGGGCAGTTCAAGGGAATGTTCGACGGAATACGACAGACAAAGAGCTTGGTCATCGAAAACAATGGAGCTTCCACGGCCGCCGATGATCGCCTCTCCAAAAGCCAAGCTTCGAGTCCGTTGCCGGAGCAAAGCAATGAGCAGTTCGAACAGACGACGCCACCGCCCCCTGCTCTTGAGCGGACGGAGAATATCAAGCCCGCTGCCGAGAGCCCCCCGCCTCCCGTCCCTCAGCCCAGAGGGCCGCCTTCAGGCAAGCGCAGGGAACAACACATGCATGTTTATGCTTCATCATTCACTTTGATGTATTCTTCATGTTTACCCATGTTTCTTAAATTAATACAAAATTTAAAATCTTTTTTTTTAGAACAAAATTGTTCTAGTGAAAAATCTGGTATCCGAGTCAAATGTGTCCATTAATTTTTTTTTTTAAAAACAAGTTAGCTATGCCCACATTTCAAATACTTGAACGAGGTTGTCTGAAATTTTAGTAAAATGACAAATTCTTTCTCCACATTCTAGAAAGAAAACTTTTCTTCCTACCACCAATTCCTTCCTTCTCCAGCAAAATCGATTCTTGCTACATTGCAAAAGGGTGTTTGGATTTCATCTTTGCTTGTCAAAATATTGCTATGTTATTATAAAAATCCCACATCCCATTTTTGTCAGTTTGTGATGATTTTTTTTGTATATAACTGATGCATTATTGTTGGAAATGTTAGATATGGATTTGATGAAGGAAAAGTTTTCGAAGTTGCTGCTGGGAGAGGACATGTCTGGTGGAGGAAAAGGCGTTTCTTCCGCCTTGGCATTATCCAATGCTATTACCAACTTGGCTGGTCAGTAGTTCAATTTAAAAAAAATACTAGCTTTACACCCCAACATCGATTTTAGATGGATTGGTGAACATCAAATGTTTTCTCATCTTTCTTTATTTTTGGGGGGATTGAATTCAGCTTCTGCATTTGGAGAACAGAAGAGGTTGGAGCCTATGGCACCAGACACCAAGGCAAGATGGAGGAAAGAGATTGATTGGCTGTTATCTGTCACTGATCATATTGTTGAATTTGTTCCTTCTAAACAAAAGGCTAAAGATGGCAGCACCATGGAGGTCTCTCTCTTTCTCTTCCTCTTTCCGGTCCTTTCTCTCTCATCTCATCTCTCAACTAAACATATGTACTTCACTCTGTGCCAGATTATGATTACCAGACAGAGAACTGATCTTCACATGAATGTCCCTGCCTTGAAGAAGCTCGATGGCATGCTCCTTGTAAGATTCATAAATTCCATGCACTCCTTTTGCTATTAAACTTTTGCAAGACAGTCTAGACTCGCTAGGCACTATTCATATCCAAATCAAGAACTATCTTATATTGACAGCAGTGTTGTAAAAATCGAGTTAGATAGTTGCTTGAATTGCATCTAAATATTAGGGATAGAAATATGTCAAATTATGCTTTGGCTCGAGCTCGGTAAATCTGGTTTACTATAGAATAAACACGCCTGAGTTGGCATATTATGCATGATAGTCTTTTATATACGCTTAAGTCTCATAGTTTTGCTGAAGTAAGTTTAGCTTTGAACCTATTTAAAATATGGAGTATTTAATATTTACAATTTTTTTTAAATTATATATTATTTTTATTTAAATGAGCTGACTTGTTAAACTTAGTAAATATATTTTGGAGTCTAAACTTAAGCTTATTTAATTAAATAGTACCCTATTTTCGTCTTTAGTATGCATTAGGGCATACATATTGGGGTAAGATAGTTGAGTAGAAAATGAGGTGGAAATGATAAAGTGGAAGAGAGACGCGTAGATAATTATCTACTTTGGTAGATATGTAACTGTGGAGCCCACTAACAACCGATCCACGTGTCCGTGATACTCACCCGTCCCTATCTCTCAAATCTTTGTATATTACACTCCCCATTAGTGAGAGTACTTCTCTTTTATAGTCTTTAAAGTCTTTTTGTTTTCTTTCTCTTTTTTTTTTAATTAATTAAAATTAATAGTATATGTTGATCTGTTATATATGTGGAGGAATAAAAAATTTGAAGAGCTTTACCACTATGCTCTTAGCAACCCCAACACAATTCAAAATCTACTCCATTTGGGTGTTTTTGGACTATATATATGATTCCTAGGCACCACATAGTCTGCTGCCTATACACCCAAATTTCTTAAATTTTTAAATAAATTAAAATTTTTATAGTTTATTTTTATCTTTAAAATAACTAAAAAATAAAAATAAATTAATTGAGTGTCCAACCTACTAGACACTCAATATTAGGCTATACTCGAGCATTTGATAACGTCTAGGAACTTAAAAGTAATTTTGAATGGAAACAGTCTCATTCAAAAATAAATAAATTATTTACTTTGTTTTAAACACAGCACCATATGTTTGTTTCCCACACTAAAAAAAAATAGTTTAACCAATATATAATAAAATACAAATTAAAAAAAATGTGTGATACAAACTTGCATAACATATGGTGCTGTGTTTTAATCCTTATCCCTATTTTTTTCATACTCCATTTTGTACACTAAACAGGACTGTCTAGACAACTTCAAGGACCAAAATGAGTTCTACTACGAGAAGGGACCCAGCAAGAACGAGAAATGGTGGATCCCTACGCCCAAGGTTCCTTCGAATGGCCTGTCCGAAAGTGCCCGGAAATGGCTGCAGTATCAGAAGGATTGTGTGCACCAAGTGCTCAAAGCGGCCATGGCTATCAACGCGCAGGTCCTAACAGAGATGGAAATCCCAGAAAGCTACATTGAAGCTCTGCCCAAGGTGTGTGTTGATTTTTAAGAGTTATAAATTGAAATAAATTTCTTTAGTTGGGTTGTTAAACATTTTATTACTAAGAATTGTAATGGGTTGGAGCAGAATGGGAGAGCGAGTCTTGGAGATGCAATGTACAAGAGCATCACCGACGACTTCTTCGATCCGGACGTGTTCCTGTCGTCGGTGGACTTGTCGACGGAGCACAAGATCCTGGACCTCAAGAACAAGATCGAGGCCTCAGTTGTGATCTGGGAGAGGAAGATGAATTCCAAGGACACCAAGTCTCCTTGGGGGTCAGCTGTGAGCATGGAGAAGAGAGAGATCATTGAAGACAGAGCTGAAACCATCCTCCTCATTCTCAAGCACCGATTCCCCGGAATCCCACAATCCGATCTCGACATCAACAAGATCCAATACAACAGAGTACCTAGCTACCAAATCAAACTATACATACGTACGTCTTTGTTTTTGTTTTCTTTCATCTCTGATCGCATTCTTGCAGGATGTGGGGCATGCTATTCTTGAGAGCTACTCAAGAATCATCGAAAGCCTGGCTTTCACGGTGCTGTCGAGAATCGACGACGTCATGATGATCGACGCTCAGGCTAGAAAAGAAGCCGGTTTGGACCAAATACCTTCCACAGATGAGAGTGGAGCGGAGACACCTAATTCCAAGGCAACTCTGCTGGATTTCATGGGATGGGGGAGTGGAGAGGCGGAGGCCAAGAAAGACGTGCAGGAAGACGCTGATCCCACTCCGATCAGCAAGACGGCGGCTCTCCTCTCCACCAACAGGAGATTCATAGAGAAGCTTGAGAGCTTGAGCGGCATGAGAAGCCCTTCTTCGCGCCACTAGATCAACAAACTTATATATGTATATAACAAAATATTGGTCATACCTAATCAAGATCCAGTTTTTTTTTTTCACATTTGTTTCATAGGAAAAAAAAGAAAATTATGCAACAAGTCATAAATCTGACTCTTACTTTATATAGTATTAGCTCATTGTATAGAGAAATTAATGCAACTATTTTTTTTTGGTAATGTTTTTCCCTTATGGTTTAGAGCATGCATATTGTTTCATGTGATTTTGAAGAAATTATATTTGTTTTAAGCTATTTAATTAGGTAAGTGTTTTATGAAGGAATGTGAATTGAATGCGGCTAAGGGTCACTCAGACACTTATTAAACAACTACAGGTTATTCGGTTTGAAATAATTCAAACTAAAATTATGTTCAATTTATATAACTAGCATTTCACCCATGTGTTGCACGAATTTATTATACTCCTATTTTATATTATTAAAAATACCATATTTTTTAAGATTTAAGCGATCACTAAGTGTATTGAAATACTAAATTTATTGCCCTAACTATGATCTTAGTTTTGGTGTAGCCACACTAGCAGACTTATAAACCTATTTTCACTCATATAATTTATAACTTTTCTTGTGCCACTGAATGTTAATTCTTCCTTTATTTTCAAAATACTCAAACAGGAGTATACTATTTTTCTCAAAATAAATATGCATTTAATAATATAAAAATAAAATATTCAATATATTAAATTATTAATGAAGGTTTCGGATGGTTCAGTTTCCAACCCCTAAATTCACATTGAATTAAAACTATGATTGGGATTGAAATTTTTATACGAACCGAAACCGAAATCGTTTTTCTTTAAATAAAAGCCGTTGAAATTTTTTATTTTGATTTAGTTTGAAATTTACTCATCTAATCATTACCTTTAAAGGATAAGAAATCAATGATAAAATTCTCCCTAATTTTAATTTAACATTATAATTTAACTCGAGAAGATATATCAGTAATAATAAGATAAAGCTCTAATGTTATGTGCATTTATTACCTAAAAAAGAACTCAGTAATTAAAATATTTACGACTATAAACACTTTACTAAATCCAAATGAAGTAGATATTTTTTTAAGACTAAAATAAGAAAAAACTTCGTCAACGATTGGTGGTTCTGTTTCATTTTCGCTTCTGAGATACACCAATTACTGTCTATCTCTATCTCTCTCTCTCTCAAGGTAAACTCGAAATTTTGGGCGTCCCATAATTTCAAACGAAATTCAATGCAGAAACGACTACTTCTTTCAATTTTTCAGTTAAACAGAAGCATCCGAGTAATTTATTCATATTCTTTGGCTAAATTTTGTGTCAGATGGCTTTCGTATTGGCGAGGATACCTCCCCCGCCGTTGATGGTGGTCAATGGAGGAAAGCCGTTTCTTGGACTGCCTCAGAAATTCGCAGTTCCAACAGCTAAAGGTTTCTCGTAAATTTGCATTTTAGGTTTGATGTTCTAATTTTTGCAGCTGGAGACTAAAGTGATTTAGTATTTTGTTGAATGAATTTTGTTTTATTCAAATGGTAGTCAGTTGCATTAATTTGGATCAGGATATTGGATAATCTAGTTGTGTAAAGGGGTTATTGCAGAAAGTATATACCTTCTTTATGGTCTATGGATAATGTATGATGATTTCGAAGAAGATTTAGTGCTTGCTTCAGCTTCAAAATTCCAAACTAGCCCCCAGCGAAGCGTATTTCTACTAATAAGCGGCACAGGAAATCCATTCATTTGCAATAGCCCACAAAATCACACAACAAACTGCACTAGGTTTGTGTGTGCTTTGAAGGTGTTGGTGTCACGTTTTTTTTTTTTTTTTTGAATAAGTGTGGGTGGAACTTAAACTCGTGCAGCTACTAACTTCTTAAATTGGTTTGTTTGCTGATGGTTTCATCACTCTTTTGCTGAAGGGTATGATGTAGTATGGTATAAATCGTATCATCAATCTGGCTCTCTTCTTTTGTTTCCTTAGATATATAGCCTAGGGGATTGTGTATCTACGGAGCCCATAATTTCTAGTAATGTTTTGAATGTAGAGAACTTTTGTGACGAATTAGGCCTTGTAATCTTTTTTTTTTTTTTTTCATGGTTTTTGTATTCATAAAGTGAAAGTGTGGAACATAATGTACAAGTGTCACGAATATCAGTTAAATTAGTTTTGCAATTACTAATATTTCCCATTTATGGATAGAGAGACAAGTTCGCTTTGGAGTGATAGCAAAGGCCACTGGTGAAAGCTCAGAAACTTCGATTGTCAAGTCCATCCAAGATGTTGTGAGACATTTGCACAATGCTTCCTCCTGTCTTGATATCTGATTTCCCACCCTCGAGTGTTACTCCATTTTGTCAAAATGCTGATAATTTTCTGTTATTGGTGCTTATCTTCTTTACTTTTCAACTCATTTGATAAGTGGGACAAGTCTGAAGATCGGGTGGCTTTGATTGGTCTGGGATTCGCGGGTATTGTTGCTTTTTGGGCGTCTGCTAACCTTGTGGCGGTAACTTCTCTCTGCTTCATTTTTGTAGATACAAAAGAATTTTCGTGTAAGCCAGTGTTATGATGGTTATAATGTAGTGACAGGAGTAAAAATACTGGAAAGAGAAGAATGCTCCATTTATATTTGACAATCATCTGGTCTGAATATGAAGGATGCCTTCGTTAGCTATATTTCTTGAATTGCACAACTTTATTTAACTCCAATGCCCCATCTTTGTAAATAAATGTGAAAGCATGAATATGGTTGATATTCAGAATAGGAAGTCTTTGGTTCTTGCTCTTTTTAACGCAATAGTTTGACGAAGTCTTTCATTTTCCTCTCTAGAAATACGGTAGACCTCCAGTGCTATTATTTAATTTTTTGTTGTGACAATTATTGAACATCAAACCAGGCCATCGACAAGCTTCCTCTGATTCCAAGTGTGTTTGAGCTCATCGGCTTGTTGTTTGCCACGGTAAGTAGATCAATTTTACCATAGTCATAACTTACCAAATTACTGATGTTGCAATCTTGATTTCAGTGGTTCACATACCGATACCTCTTGTTCAAACCTGACCGGTAAGGAAGCCCTTCAACTTGTATCATTGCATTCATCTACGCGGCTACTTAAATCAATGTGCACGAATGTAGTTGCCTTACATTTCAGTTGATCCATCAAACCAGCACAGTCACCCGCCTCATCTTTTGCTTGTTTCTAGTAGCACAAGTTTTCCTAACTTTGCATTTGGAATGTATGCCCTGACTTCTGAGTTCACCATCTACACTAACTCCCCTGCTCTTTCTTTCTCCAGGCAAGAACTTTATCAGAAAGTCAGCAAGTCGATATCCGAAATTCTGGGGAAGTGATGTGAGGCTCGCACAACTTTCTTTTCTGATCTGTGTTGGATATTATGTGTAAATGTGTTAATTTTTATCTGAAATTGTATTTTGTAACATATGATTAGGGATGTCAATCGGGCTAACCCGTCGGGTTTCGGGCTAACCCTATCGGGCTGCGGGCTATTCGGTCCGGGTTGAATCGGGCTGAATTTTTATCGGGCTAAAAATTCTTGAACCTAACCCTAACCCACCGGTTTTCGGGCTGACCCGTCGGGTTGGCAATATTTACGAGTTTATTTTTGTAAAGATTTTCTTAAAATATTTTAACAACCCCTAAAACAAAATAAAAAAAAGAAAATGATGAACCAACATAAATAAAAGACATCAAATAACAATATCTTTGCAAAAAAATAGTGATACGTGGATAATCATAGTTTGAAAAGAAAAAAAAAATATCAATCCTTATATACCAACTAATTTAAGCAATAGAAGTACATTTCTCAATGTATAAAATGATAAAATAATGATTAAAAAATTAAATATACCTTTCACTTGGGTGAACATAACAACGAGTGGCTAAAGGTTCTTGAAAGGAAGAAATGAGTAGGTACGCTAATTAGGAGAGTGACGAGTGGAAGACAGTGAAAGAGGAAGAAATGAGAGATTTTTTGATTTGAGGGTAAAAGACTACGTCATTGGGAGAGATTGATGAGATTTTGTGTGACGGAAAATTAGGTCTAGGAAATTAGGTATATAATTAATGGGTATAATAGGATATAAATAATATTAGAAATAATAAATAATAAATTATTAAATATTGCCGGACCTACGGGCCGACCCGCAACCCACCGGGCTTAGCCCGTTCGGGCCGCCAACCCGTCGGGTTCAACCCGTTCGGTTAAAAATAATTTCGGGTTGGAATTTTTTTACCCTAACCCGCATTTTAGCCCACCGGTTTCGGGCCGACCCATCGGTTTCGGGCTTTATTGACATCCCTACATATGATTATGAAGCCCCTTCTTCAAACCACTACTGGTTTTTTCTCTGAACAGGCAAGCTATGAATGTAGCTTGTAGTCATTGAACGCCGGTTGGAGGATTAAATTTAAAATCTTTACCAAAATAATTAAATATGTACCAATTTTAGCGTGCTATTATTCAGTCTTTATTTTTCTCTTCACAGGCCATTATATTAATTAAATTCTCAATATTAATTATATAATTTTTGATTCTATAATTCTACAAACCCTATGCGGAAATGCCAATGTATAACAAATTTTCCCTTTACATTATCTTTCCTAAGTTTTTAGCGGCATGATTGCCCCTCGAAACAGATGTCTTCTCAAATATTTCCTTGCACTGCAGCATAACTTTGTTGCATTTGTTTAATAGAAACTTTGTTGCTGATTGAAATTCTTTATTGCACAATTTGCAAGAGATATAATAACTAACATTTCCTAAATCAACATTCACTGTCTTTCCAAGTTCCAATAATTCAATATGCTCCAATCTGGAGAAATAAAATAATAATCGGATAATGTTAAAGTAAGGAGGATATGATAAAACCCAATACATTATTATCTTTGCTTAAAATCTTATGTGTATGGTATGAAAGAGAGTCGCTAAATTCGCTTTGGGCTGATGCAATATAATTTAGATGTCCAAGATATATAGGATACTCATCTTGAGAAAAAAAAAACCTCAAGATAAAAGTGCTATTTCTTATGTTAGGTTAATATCACTATAATAAACAATTGAATATCCATCACTATTGAAAACTTGGATGAAGTTTTGTTGAAAAACCGGCACGACAAAACTTCATTCAAAATCAAAACATAAAGTAAACTCTCCAATTGCAATAATTGCAAGTTTTGGCTATATAGTGTATCAAAATAATAGTTTTGTGATCTTTCAGTTTTTTAATCGGTTTGAACTTTATAACACACATATTTAATAACTCCAACATCCATTAACTTATAAATAGGTAGAATTTGGTACAAAACACGTCTCATTTACACATGTCAATGATGTACGATCCCTTAATCTCTTGGCCCCAATTACTTTGCCACATTTGAAACACATGTGTATGTAATAATGCTGCTAAAAAACTCCACAAGTTCAATAGTATTACTGGCTTAGTATCACTATTTGTCTTACTTCCATATTTCTCTTTTAGCTCTTCTTTTTTATCATTACATCTTTTAATTTATTTATTTCTTTAGCGACGGAACTAGAATTTTTAATTTGTTTGGCGTTAGAATATTTTCGTCGTTAAGAGTTTTTTAATTTTTTTAGTTTTGGAACTTTTCCATTTTTTTAGCGACGGATAATTCTGTTTCTATGAGTTTATAAAATATATATATATATATTTTTTGCGATGGAAAATCTAGTTATTAAAGTTTTTTAATTTAATTTTCATTTCCGTCGCTAATTCTATCATTATTTTACGTTGTTTTTTTAGTGTGAGGAACTCGACCATGACACAATCATTTAGCAACTCATTTAAATTACACTTCTTAGATGCATGCTATGTCTGTTTCAATTCTATACATACGCAATTATTCATATCCTATAGAAATATTTGTATCATTCAGAAATACTTTTTTCTACATTTAAATTAGTAATTAATATATTGCATCTAATTTTGTCAAATAATAAAAAACAGTTAGAATAATTATTGAAATATAAAATATTTTGTCAGTAAAAAAGTTGATTTGAATGTTTTTTATAAGTTTAAATTGAATTTATCCAAATAAATAGAAAAAAAACTAATTTATTTACGAAATGGTTAAATTAACTTTATCTCTAATTTTATTTATAATTAAGAAACAAGGATTCCAGAATTATCAGAGACGGATCTATGTAGAGGCTAGGGGGGGCTCCAGCCCCCTCCCCCAGCCCGAATTTTTTTTCGTTTTCTAGTATTATAATCCGGTTTTTTTAGTATCATGATCCCGTTTTTTATGGTATAGCCCCCCTCTTATAGAAGAAAAAATAGATTAAAATAAGGAAAAAGACGATATAAAATGATTGAAGTTAAGGTGAAAGTGAAAAAAAAATTTCAGCCCCCCTCGACAAAAATTTCTGGATCCGCCACTGAGAATTATAATTTACCAGAGTCGAGTTGAAGGCAGATACTTCCTTTTTTAAATTTTAAGAATATTTATCATAAAAAGGTGATTATAGTAAAATCATTACTACGACGTCGTTTGTTAACTGAATCAGATCAACCCTTATTGCAATATTTTCCTTCACCGTAAAAAAAAGGCCACTTTTCGTTGTAAAACTCCGATTTGCAGCTGCGATTCTCATTCCTATAAACGGATCCCTAGGTTCCAAATCTAGATTTAATTCTCAATTCACTGCTCATTTGGCATTGTTTAAGCGATTCCCGAAACTTAAATCTAAAGACCTTCGATCTTCATTTTCCGCTTTTTTCTTTTCCCTTTCTTTTTTTGGTTGTTGATAGATGTAAAGATTATCGCGTTTGAACCCAATTCTTCTTTCTCTTTTTTTGGTAGTGATTTTATATTTTGATTGGCTTGGCAGCTTGGATGATGTGATTGTGATTTTGGAGTAGTGGATCAGGTGGCCTGATCGGATACATGGCGTGGTTCAGTGGGAAAGTGTCATTGGGAAACTTAGATTTTGCAGGGGCTGTGAACAAGCTGAGTGAAAGTGTGAAAAACATCGAGAAGAACTTCGATACTGCGCTTGGGCTCGAGGAGAAATCTGATGCTGCTGCTTCTTCTTCTAGTGACACTGAGGGTATGCGTTGCCTACTTCGTGCAGATTTCAATCATTAGTTCCATTTATTCATGAATGTAATTCCTATGGTTAATTTGATCCACTATCTGATTTTGATGCTCATTTCCTCAATTATAAACGGTTGAACTGGTGGAATGGCTAAATATTTGCTATTATGTATAGAGCTGGAGATTAGATTTGCTGATGCCGTATATGTATTGCCTTTGTGTCGCATGGTCAGAAGTTGGAATTTTTTACAGATTTGGGATGAATGCATCGGTATCTCTAGATTGGTGCTTTTAGTCCCTGGAGGCTTTTTAAGGCCATAATGCTACTAGCACATTGATTGCATCTCTATAAATCTATATGCATTTTTTTTATTAGTGATGGTTATATGCTTTCGATCTGGCGAGTCCAGTTGATGAGTTCTTAAACTAAAGTCTGCATGTTCATTATTCGTTTTGATTAGCAGCATCAGGACTATGGCCTTTAGCTACAGATAGGAAGGCATTGTTCGAACCTATAATTGGGTTGATGGGCCCGAAATCTGAGGAAGATTCTGTCGAGTTAGATAAATCTAATACTGTAGATCTTGCTTCCTCTGATGAAAAACAAGTTGAGGATGACAACTCAGCCAATCAAGTGAGTGAAGTAATGCCTAGAGAAGAAGAAACAAAGGAAGAATTAAGAAATGCAGAAGTGGAAACAGGATTGGAGGAGGAAATAAAGGATGCAAGTGGGGAGCCAAAGGAAAATGCTACTTCTGACCACAGTGAAACTGAGGTTGTTTCATCTCCAGTTTCTGTTGAAGCTTCTGAGCAAAGACCTGAAGAGGTTCAGCAAACAGAATCCACAATAAATTCTCAAGAGAAGGAGAGCTTAGAAGAAACTCTTCCTACATCATTAGAGACTGTGAAACCAGGATCCTCAGACAATCTTCAGGAGGAAAAGGGGTCAGAAGAAATTTCTTCTACATTGTTGGAGTCACTACAACCAGAATCAACAAACTCTGGAGGTACTATAGAAACTAGTACTTCTGTTTCTACCATTGATGACACTACTAGATTGTCTAAGAGCTTAGAAGAAGAAAATGCCAAAAGAGAAGCTGCTGAAGATGTTTTGCCAGCCCTAGCTCAGGATGCTTCACCTCATGGCCAATCTGAAAACGCAGAAACATATGCTTCAGATGTGCCTGTTAGCTCCATAGAAGCTGAATATAATTCTACTGACAAGCTTCCTGGTTTACAATTTAACAATGCGGAGGCTTCAAAAGTAGCACCGGATCTGGTCACACCTCTCAATGATGCTCTTGCTGAGTCAGTTGAGCTAAAGCAACACAAGGAAAAAGATACTGATGTAAATGAACGGTTAAGTTCTGCTAGCAACTCTTCTGATATTGCGAGTTCTGTGGCTGAACTTGAGAAATTAAAGAAGGAAACGAAAATGATGGAAGCTGCATTACATGGAGCTGCTAGACAAGCTCAGGTATTGAAGTTACAGAACTTATTCTTGGCCTGTGGCATGTCTTCTGTGCTGTTCCAAATTTGCATGTGTGATTCCTTTTGAAGCATACTCTGTGGTGGGTCAGGTCGGTATTGCTTGCACACTTTGATTAATAAAAGGAAATTCTTCTTACTGAAAAACACTTCTATTGACTAGATAATTCAATTGATTTATGTGTGTTGCCTCTCCATGAATTAGATCACATGCTGTTTTAGTGGCAAGCCTTGACAAAATTAATATTTTCCTTCAAATATTCCTTCGTATGTCATTTCTTTCACGTTCCTTTTTGAATTTGAAGTTAGAACATTAAAATGTAGCAGTTAATAGGAATACGGAGCAATCTTGTTGCTTTATTTTGTTTTATGCACTTGAGAGTCTTCTTGTAATTTTCCTAAAGATGACAAATGAGACATTCTACCCTCCTCATAACTTCTCAGGCCAAGGCTGATGAAATTGCAAGGTTGATGAATGAAAACGAGCAGCTAAAATCTGTAATTGATGAATTGAAGGTGAGTGGTGGCTCTTTCCCTTATTGTTTTTTTTTGACCTTTTACACTGCTATTTATTTTATTAGTATTATGTTTGGGTTTTAGTTGAAATTGTATATGGAGAACAAAAATATCATAACGTTCATTAACTGGCCATTCTGATTTTATGGAGATGCTTGTAATTCATTGTTTGATGCCAGGAACCTCACCTTTGACAGGATAGAATGTGATTCGCAATTGTCCATTTTCGTTATTTATAAACTGCAGCTAGTTGTGAGCTCATATGTTACTTAAAAGAGGGAGAATGAGCTATTTACCGTCTGCTCAACTTTGCTCCCGGTTATTAGTTGAATCTTCTTAATATAAATGGACTTATGAGTATGTTTGCAGATTTATTTCTATTTTATGATAGATGTTAGTTAATAAGGCAGGATCTTACCGATCACATTAGTTCCTCAAACAGTATAATATAAGGCCTCTCATTTTCAAGTGCTGCATTTTCTGTGGGACTCTTGTTCTACGTCATAAATAGGAAGCTCTATAACTTAATGCCATGCACCATATCATACCAGGTTTCTAAAATCCACGATCAACATGTCAATGCATCATATCATATTTTTTGTGCCTAGAATTCAGAAACAGGAAACCAGGATACCTGATCAATCTAGTTTCGGAAACATGAAATTGGAGGCAAGGGATATGTGAGAGTGGGGAAGATTTTCACCAGAAATGCTACTTCCTCATATGAAGGGCTGCCTTCAGCATGAAATAAAGCGAGGACATGTGAAGCAATGTTGAAAAAGATTACTAAGAAAATGAAAAAAATAACTGGTGGTCGTAAACTGGAAAGCCTGCTTGTGAACCATGGGCTTTTATCTTTCAAGTTTAGTTGGGACTCGTCTAATTACTGCATGATGTATTGACACTGTACTTTTAACACCTCTTACAATATCTCGAAGCCATATTCAGCTCTCTTTGTACAGTGCTGAGTTTGTATCCTGAGGTATCTGTGTGCATCTATCCAATTTCCCATGCACATTACAACAGTAATGCTATCTGACACTATTATGCACAATCATATTTTTACAGATCTATGAACAAATTATTAACTGGCTAAAGTGATTTCCAGAGAAAAACAAATGATGCTGAAATCGAGTCACTGCGAGAGGAATATCATCAAAGGGTTTCAGTGCTTGAGAGAAAGGTATACTTTTGCAGGTCCTTTTTCATCTATATGCAATGAATTTTATTACTATATCAAGATACAAGTCAAGTAGTCTCGCAAGATTTTGTAGCTGAAATTTTGATGAACCTGTAGAAGTTTGTATGAACTGTCATATTGAAGTTTCTCTTTTAAAAATCAGTTCTTCTATATCTTTTCTAATTATTTGTTTGCTTTTTCTCCAATGACCACCAGTCTGCTAACTCATTGGATAATATTCTGTATGTTCTAAATGATAATTGAGAAATGAAAAAAAAATAAAAATACATTTTGTACTCTTGTAATTTGTTTTGTTACCAATTTGTTTAAGAATTAGAGCAACTTATATACAACTAGTTATTGTGTATTTTTTGCTTCTCTTAATGAGGACATTTTCTCCACAGTTTCCTGTAGTTACCAATTTTCTATTAAGCATTAAATTGAGAAATGGTAGTTAGTTGAACTATTTTAATATTTGCCATTGTCAAGCAACAAGTGCTTTTGTGATTCTAGAAAAGCAATGCAATCTCATTGATTGTGTTATGCAATAATAGTTATGTTTGCTCTTTTAATTTTCTTATTAGTTCATTCTCTCTCTAATTAGCAATGGCAGAATAAAATTGATATTTCCTTTCTTTCAGGTTTATGCTCTCACCAAGGAAAGGGATACACTGCGTAGAGAACAGAATAAGAAAAGTGATGCTGCTGCTCTTCTGAAAGAAAAGGATGAAATAATCACCCAAGTGATGGCAGAAGGTGCAGAAACATTATTTTCAGGGGACAATGGTTATAGCATGTTTATCAATCAGTGCTTTGAACAGCTTAAAAAAAACTTCCTGCATCACATGAATGTGTAAAATGAATCATCCTGATGAGTTCAACATGGAATTTTATATCTACTAGGATAAATTTTGGGACACAAGAAAAAGAAACTGAAGTATCTTAAATATAACGGAATTAATGACTTACTTTTCGACTTCAATTCCATTTATGGCAATTATTAAACAATGTAGCTTTCCCAGCGATGTGATACCTTTCATTGGACATTGTGACTACATTTTCTTGCTCGGCCAAGTGGCTCTTTTTTTATTTGTAGTCTTGTCTTGTCCTGTTGTTACATGATCTTATTGCAATAAGCAAAGTAGAACCTCTTCCTTAGCTTCAGTGATTTCAGATTAAAAACTTGTCTGTAAATTCTGATGCCGTGATAATCACCAGGAGAACAGCTCTCAAAAAAGCAAGCTGCACAGGAAGGTCAAATTAGAAAATTGAGGGCACAGGTGTGCATTTCTTTGGTCATTTTCATTTTTAATGGAATATTTCACCTGAAGATTTAAAATTTAATGGTTATTTAATTCATTTGTATCAACTTTTCTGGAAGCTAGATCAGAGAGCTCGAGGAAGAAAAGAAAGGATTGCTTACGAAGCTGCAGGTATGTTTATGTCTGTTTTATATATAAATATATGTTTATTTTTGTGTTATTTACATGCTCTACTGAGTCGACACACATGCACATACGGATATAGCAAGTAGGACTAATTTTGATACTCGGGGTATAGAATCCTATTTATTATGAGCAGCAGTTTGCCAGAATTGTAATTCTTCTAATATTGCAATGGTCTAATGAGATTCACAATCTATACAATTCATTGTAGGAAGTGATTGGACTATAGCCTTTTGTCATATCCCATTATATCAGATTGTATATCTATTGTGCAGTTGAAATGCATCTTATTTGGTTTTTTTGTTTCCATCCATAATGTGATGTTATTCTAAATCACTTGATTCTTTTTTGCTTGTCACCCAAGTTGTAAAACAAACAAAAGGCGGTGTCTCCTGTCTTTATTGTGATGTACTCACAAATCGCTTTCTTATGTACCTTAAGTACAGTTTAAGTGACTGGCACTCATAACTTAACATTTCATGCAAGCAATTACATTGTTATTCTGTCATTGGGCATCGGGATCTTTCCATACTTTTGTTTTTTGTTTTTTTTTTGTTTTTTTTTAAAATTGGTGTACATTATTTAAATGGGGAGGAGTGCCCAATGTTAATCGAGCCCATGACCAATTGGGTATAGGCAAAACACTTAACCGCAATGCTTTGAGTTTGGGGATGGAACCTTTCCATAATTAATTACTCTTTTTGCCCTCTACTCTGTGCTTTATCTTTTAATTATTACCTGTATTTTTTTAAATATCTTTGTTATTATTCTTTTTTAACTGATATGGATATTCATTCATAGGTTGAAGAGAATACAATTGAGAGCTTAAAGAGAGATAAGACAGCAACTGAGAATTTGCTCCAAGAAACTGTAGAGAAACATCAAGCTGAACTTGCTGCTCAAAAAGAGTACTACACTGAGGCTTTGACTGCAGCAAAGGAAGCTGAAGCATTAGCAGAGGCACGCGCAAACACTGAAGCGAGAACTGAACTTGAAATTCGTCTGAGAGAGGCTCAGGACCGTGAAAGTATGCTTGTTCAAACACTTGAAGAACTAAGGCAAACTCTGACCAGAAAGGAGCAGCAGGTTAGTTTCACATGGACAGATTGTGGATACTACTTTATCCTCTATACTACAGTGATGATTGCCATTCACTCTTGTGCAGGCTGTTTTTAGAGAAGATATGCTTCGTAGGGATATCGAAGATCTTCAAAAGCGATATCAAGTAAGTCTGGCCATTTTAAGGATATATTCTCTTGTCTGAAAACTCTTCTCAATGTCTATCATTTAATGTGGAATCACTTCTGTAGGCCAGTGAGCGTAGGTGTGAGGAGTTAGTAACACAAGTTCCTGAGTCTACCAGACCTCTTTTAAGGCAGATTGAAGCAATGCAGGTTTTATAGTGTGCTTAGTACTCTTTGAGGAGTAGATTTGCTTGCCTTGTGCTAATTTTTGTCCCTAATAATTAATGTCAGGAAACAGCAGCCAGAAGGGCTGAAGCTTGGGGTGCTGTTGAGAGATCTCTAAATTCGCGGCTTCAGGTTTCTGGATGAGTAAATGCTTTCTACATATAATTTCACTTTTGATGCATCTGAATTCATTTTGATTTAAATACAGGAAGCAGAGGCAAAAGCTGCTACTTCAGAGGAAAAGGAACGTTCTATCAATGAGCGGTTAACTCAAACTTTATCTCGGATAAATGTTCTTGAAGCTCAGGTATTACTCCAATACTTGATCTAAGAATCTTTTTAATTTGTAGATCAGCTTATGATAGAGGGTTTTTGCAGATATCATGCCTTAGAGCCGAACAGACACAACTGACAAGAACTCTTGAAAAGGAGAGGCATAGGGCAGCTGAACATAGGCAGGAATACCTTGCTTTGAAGGAGGAGGCTGACACCCATGAAAGTCGTGCCAATCAGCTTGAAGGAGAACTGAAGGAACTAAGGAGAAAACATAAGGAGGAATTGCATGATGCACTGATGCATCAAGAGCTCCTTCAACAGGTAGCACATCTAGTTTTACCAGAATGTACTCGTTATGAATATATTGAGATTCTCAATGCTGCAGTTTTTTTTTGTTCTCTCTTTTTCTCAGTTGACATTTATCTGGACTGCTCCTTATGTGTTATGCATTCATCTTTAATAGCTGTTTCTTCTTCTTGTTAATTTACTCTTGATTATTAGTTGAAGTTTTAGTTCCATGCATTAGCTTATTTAACAAGATCAATGTATTCAACAGGAACTAGAGCGGGAAAAAGCTGCTCGTCTGGATCAGGAAAAGGCTGCCCGAATTCAGTCCTCTGCTGTACCTGATCAAAGTCCAATATCTAGGCAGAATTCAGCTGCTTATGACAATGGTATTTCGTCTTTGATTATTCATAAGCAACTTGCATGATTCTTCTACTGTTGCTAATGACAATCAATTTCAACAGGAAACTTGACTCGTAAGATCTCAAGTGCTAGCAGCTTGGGCAGTATGGAAGAAAGCTATTTCCTGCAGACGACTTTGGGCTCATCTGAAAATTTCTCTGAACATAGAAGTGCTGGAGATGGTGCTGTGAGCCCGTATTATATGAAGAGCGTGACATCAAACACTTTTGAAGCTGCCCTTCGTCAAAAGGAGGGAGAGCTGGCATCTTATGCTTCTCGATTGGTATGAAGCAATCTTTGGTTCACTTAACTACAAGTGTTTTTGTGCAAGAGAGCTCCTTTGCTTATGTATGCATAAGTGCAAGTTTCTGGTGTATTGGTTTAGAATATTTTCTGTAACTGCAGTTTTTTTAATCCTTGTCAGGCTTCTATGGAATCCATCCGTGACTCACTAGCAGAGGAACTGGTCAAAATGACAGCAGAGGTGAGATTTCTACTTATTTTTCTTTCTGTGTGAGTGTGTGTTTTCTGAGCACATGGTTTCCTTATTATCTTTCAAGCTAGTTAGCAAATCACAAAATCTGAATAAATGAGATTAGGTTGAGAACTGAAATGGCCACTTAATTACTGGAAAGACAACTCTTTCGCTTTCCACTTATCTAATGGTTTTGATTAAACTATGGGTTGCACACTGCAGTGTGAAAAGTTACGGGCAGAAGCTGCTACACTACCAGGAATACGGGCAGAATTAGAAGCACTTAGAAGGAGACACTCAGCTGCACTGGAGTTGATGGGGGAACGTGATGAAGAGGTATTTCTCTATTTTCTCTCTACATTATTTCAAAAGTAAATATTCATTCTACTTTGATGCATTGTAGTCCATGATTTCCAATCAGAAGAAAGATAACTTAAACTTTTGAACTGATGAAAATTAACATTTAAACTTGAAGAAAAAAAGATTGCATTTCATCAATCAAATATAATATAATCACTGGTTTCCATTTGTGCTAAATGACACTGAAACTCAGCAGCACCTTATTTGGTATAAATAGCAAAATGGATATGACATCATTCTTTCTCCAATATCCTGTTCTTAGTGCTAAAAACCAAATTTAGCAGCATTTATATAATTTCTGAGTCCTTTCGTTAGATCTTTGTTATTTTTTAAATCATCAAGAAATCATAATTCTACATTTATCACCATGTGATACTTCAACCAATGCATTTTTACCTCAGTTGCTCGACTTGAAGTCATTTTTCCTATGAATCTCTTAGTTCTATCATTTCTGATATCCAAAGCGAATATTTCATCTGGTATTGAAAGTGTACTATTTATGCAGTTGGAAGAACTCCGTGCTGATATAGTTGATCTAAAGGAGATGTACAGAGAGCAAGTGAACTTACTTGTGAATAAGGTGAGCTCTTCCTTTCAATTCATCTTCCAAAAATGTTGATTCCTAGTTCATGTTATCATTTTCATTCATCTATATGCAGATTCACATGCTAAGTTCATCCATCGGGGCTTCTTGACCGGGCACAGATTGCCGGGCTTGCATTTTGTTGCATTTTCACAACACATTATTGCGTACGAACTTAATTTCGTGAACTTGTAACAAGAAAATTTTCTCTTATACATTCACAGACTTGACCTCTAAACCTCAGTCGCCTTAGTGAAATTTTATATAAGTGTATGTATATAGCACATGATAAAGAGTGTGCAGCTGCACTTTTGAGCGTGAAAAATTCATTATTTGTTGATTGGATTTCTTGGTGTTCGGTAATATAGGAATTAGTTTAATTATTAGATTTCTATTGTATTGTATTGTTACCAGTCTTCCATAATCAGATTAAAGATCATTCCAATTGTGTTTTAGGTTTTTATTCCTTTTCTTTTATTTTAATTTTGTTGTCATAATATTTTATGGAGTATTATCAAACTGACATAACATTGACGGTGAAAATCGATCGGTGAATGCTGTTCGGTTAGATAATTTAACTTGTTTCATGTCGAATCTTGAAACCATAACCTTACAAGTATTCTATGAAGAATTAATAATATTTCAGAACCAAGGAGCTAGAATATGAGATGTTTTTATAAATGATATATTTCAATATTACAAATGATCTTATTATGAGATAATATATTTTATTTTTGTTAATTATTTAATTAATCAATCCAAATGATTTATTTCAAATATAGTGGTGTATTTCATTGTTTTACAAAATAAAATTTGTGAAATTATTTTATAGGAGATCTTTTGTAGAATCAATGCATGCAAACGAAAATCTCCAAATGAACAAATTCTTCAGAAGGAAAAACGAATCGACGAAAACGAAAATGATATATTTAAGTGATTTTGTATGTAACTCCATAATTTTAACTTATTCGAAAAAATATGAAGGATCCCATTATCACCAACCATTTATATATATTTAAACAAAATCGCAGCTAAATATGGGAAAAAATCAATTACATTAATTTATCTGTTTAATTCATTAATTAGTTAAATTATAATGGATCATAATAACATAAATATTTTAAAATCATGCAATTATTATCTCCATAATAATTAATTATTATTATTATCTTTATATGAAAATTGTAGCTGCATTAATAGTTCATTAGTTAATAATTTAAAAGTTGATTATATTTATTGTCAATAAAATTAATTCATGTATAATTTGTTGTCAACACCACAACGATCCAAATTTTGATGTCCATGACATATTTATGAAAATCAAAGAGTATTTTACTTAATTCAATTATTAATTAATTTATCTCTTTATTATATATTTTAGAAGAAACATGATATTTATATAAATATTAATACAAATATAATCATAACATAAAAAAAAACTGATCGTGATGAACTAAATTCTTGCACATCGCTATATCACCCTAGTGCTATACTAGTTTAATGTTAATAATCAAACCAGCGATCGTTTGTTTGACAACTTCAATTTCATATAAAGGCAGATACGAACTCGATCTTATTGAGTATAAACAAATATAAAAACAACAAATTATATTTCGACCTCCATTTGTGTTTTACTCAATAAAAAATCATACGAACTCTGCTTTAATTTGCAAACATGGATAAGTATCATTTTCAAGCAAATTCATAACAATCATTACAACCCTATCCAGAACATATAACCATAAATTAATTTATCGATACATATGTGATATTCCAAACTTTACTACTAAGCGATACAAATCATAAAATCAATCATCCAACCCAGTCCACTCTTTTGATGAAGTTGTTTTGATTACCTTGAGAGATGTAAAAACCATCGTTTCTTGCTTCCCAAAAGCAGTTACCAACATCTCCCCACTTGGCATTGAAACCATCAAACTGGGCTTCTTTTTTACCCCACAAAGCATGGCAGTAGAATAAAGTATTCCGAAAAAAGTTCTCACAAAACCCCCATTTAAAACTCTGCCCAGAACGAAGTGTACGAGTCCCCAAATCATCGTTTTTGGAACGACAGTGTACCAGCAATGGAGCAGCATTTTTTGACGTCAGCTTATTCGTGATTTGAATCTCATAACCATTGGTGACAATACAGGATCTTTTTTCCGAAGAAAATGCTTCGCAAAAGTTAGCCCATAGCGCAATAAACACTATACACGAAACAACAATGCTACTTGATCTCACCATTCTTGTTTTTTTATTGTATTTTCTTTTTTATGTGTGAAACCATGCATTTTGTTTTTATAGTTGGGATTTAGGTTTTTATTTGGTAATATTATTTATTATAAAGATCAGAATCCGGATTTCATTTCCATAATGTTATTAAATTTATTTGACAATATATAAGAATAGGATCTGCCGCGTATATATGTATAGGTTTGGGGTATAAATGTACCTCCAAAGTATTTTTTATTTTTTGTTAATAAATATATATATTTATTTTATTCTATATATGTATCTTCACATATTATTTATATATAATGTATTCCTAATTTATTTTTCATATAAATATATTTACCAAAACAATTCTAAATTACTTATATATTATAAAACATATAATTAATACAATAAAGATATTGTTAAGAGTTGGTCTCCTAAAAAACGGTCTCACTATTTTTTATTGTGAAACGGACCTTAATATATCATTTCAATAAGATTATTATATCATTTCATTTTTAATATATTATTATTATTTTTTTTAACTGTAAAAAATTATATTATTTGCAACAAGAACTATATCGTTTGCAATAAAAGAATATATCATTTCTATAAATTAAAATACATCATTAAACTCATCTCACAATAAAAATAGTAAGATCGTCTCACCTCAGTGTTTGTCTTAATGTTATATCCATTAGTTTTTTTAACTAAAGATCTTTTGGTAAAAAGAAAAAAAAGAGTTAATTGATGTGAGATGTCATTTAGAAAGATATACTCATATTTTTAAAAGTTTAAGGTGATGATATCATAGGACGTTTTCATAAAATAAAAATTCGTCCGACTCAATTTTCATTGTAGTTTAATTTATTTGAATATTGTGTACTATATATGTTAATTTAGAACTTTGAATATTAAAAAATAAGTATATATATATTATTTTATTTATATATTACACCCAAATTCTAAATTTGTAAATACCCCACTGAATAAGATACACCAACAAAAACACTGACTTCTATGTTATTGATACCGAGTAAATTAGTACTTCACCCACGCAATACGACACCATACATGGGAGTTATAGTTATTTTATTTTAATATTAAATAATATTTTATTTGTAAGTAAATAATATTGATATAAAAAATTCGTAAACTATAAAATTACTCCCTCCGTCCCACACGAATTGTCCCTCTTTCCTTTTTCGTCCGTCCCACACGAATTGTCCCCTTACCTAAAATGGAAAGTTAATACACACTCACTAATAAAATATTAATTTTATCTATCTCTACTACATTGGTTATTGTGCCGAATCTCATGAGGACAATTCCCATGGGACGGAGGGAGTATATGATAATACATAATATATATATATATATATATATATATATATATATATATAATTTGTAAATTTTGTTTTCTAAGCATAAATGTAGGTTTTAAATTTGAACAATTTTTATTGAATATTTTTTTTTTAATTTGGGGCATATTATTTAAATGGAGAATATGTATTTTGACGTGGATTGAACACATGAACAATCAATCCTTGACAAAATACTTAACCATTTGCACTCCTAGATCGAGACTTTTATATTATTTTCTTAATATGATAGGATTCTCTTCATAATTTATAATTTTAATGCTAAATAATTTTTATTATGTTTTATAATGTTATTGTTGAAATTTTTTAAGTTTTTGATCAATTACTTCACCTTTTCTCTGTTTCTTCAAAAGAAACTTTCGTAATTGATGTATGATAAAAATTGTTTATTACATCATTAGATTTAATTACATGCATTGATGCATGTTTTATGCATACTTGATATGCTGTTTGATTTACTACTCATACAGGATGGAGTAGGGTGTAAACACGAGCGAACACTTCACACGACTTTTCAAAATAAATTACTTCTAAGACTCGAAGTTTTCAAAATACTTTAAAATTATTTTAAACTTCAAAAACTAAAGCTCTGATACCACCTCTGTAACGCCCCCAACTGACCTTCCCAATTTGGGGTCGCGTCACATTGATGCTTCAGGTTTTGTCAAACATTTCTTTACTCAAATAAGTAAACAAGCGGAAGATTTAAGTAATAAAAAGAGATTCAGAAATAAAGTAAATCGTACTTCGAGTCATGAGTTTAAGTAAAAGTAATTAAACAGTGTTCAGAACTGGGAAGAGAAAATCAGAGAGTGTAGCAGCGTGTGTGATCCGTGGCGGAGATATGCATATGGAGATGCATATCTCAGGATCTATAAGTTACAAAAATTAGCTGCTCCGTTTACACCCCTGCTCACCCATCCATGCCGCTCAACCTGCGTATTTTAGAAATAATACGAGGGGCTGAGTACTAATGTACCCAATGAGAAACATGCTCGAAAACATACATTATATAGGAGACATGCTATGCAACTCACACAGATAGACACGGGGTTTTGTTGAAAATAACCGTGCTATCTAAAACATTTTATTTTGTGCGCATCTAAAACATGTTATTAAATCTGTTATCATTTTTGTAACTGGAAGCTGGCCCACTTCCAAGTTACGATGATTAGTTAGGAATGATTTAACATTCGACTGACTATCATCTAAGTGCACTAATCTTGGTATACACTTCGAGATCCGATCGTATTTATAATCTTTCACTTTCTCACTGGGTTTAAGGTCACTACCATTTCACCCATCACAATTCTTTCCATGGTTTAAGGTCACTACCATTTCACACAAACTTGCAAATTAAGGTAGCAAACCTCCACAGTTAATAAGAGTAGCACATGCACAAGTAGTACATGGTTCTTGTCTTATTAATAACTCTCTGTTGTTAGCATTCAATAGAGGACAGATATAATAGCACAAAAATATGCATAGCAATTCTCAATTTAAAACAAATCAGTTTACACATTTTGGAAAGGAAAAACCACACATTTGATTTTATACTGAAATAGTTTCCCACCTGATAGTTAGCTTAGATTTAGATTCTTCTGGCTAGTGTGAGCTGACTGACCCTCGCTTTCAATTTCCTACAATCAGTTAGGGATAACCAAGTCAGAATGGATGATCTAGGACAATAATTACTTAGTCATAAATATTCGAGACTTAAAAGAATTAGGATTGAACAAAATCAGGAATTTGATCTTCCTTTCAAGCCTCTGTGTCGACCGACAGGGTTCTGTGTCGGTCGACACACCCTCGGTCGACACATCCTTCCCGGTCGACATATCTTCTGTCGACTACTCCTGTCGATCGACACGACTTCTGTCAATCAACATACCTTCTATCGACTTCCCTATAGATCGAAAACTCCTTCTGTCAATTCACCATATCAACCCGCTCTGTCGATCGACACTACCTCTGTCGATCGAGACAAATTTTCGACTTCCTTCTCTCGACAGTATTCTCTGTATTGATCGACAGACTTCTGTGTCGATCGACACAGATCGTCTTCTTTGCGAACTTCGCCGGAAACCTGCAATTGGGACGAAAACACCTCCCCACACCCCCGATCATACATGCAAATACATATTCCGACCCTCTAGACACTCTAGAACATGATTCTATCCTCAAAACACCGATTAAAACACGAAATGAGGGGTTGAGAGAGAGCTCACCGGAAAACTCTTCTTCACGGCGGCGGTGGTGATTCCGGCGGTGAAACTCGTGGCTCTTGGTGTCCGAATGTTCCCTACAACTTAAGGAACATGCCTCAATCAACCAAATTCCGATTTTATCGCCGGTTAAACGAGTTACAAAATCAAAACTCGAAATCTTAAAGGGTGAACACCCAAACTTCTCACCTCGATAACTCCGTCAATACTCGTCCCCTCGGAACCCACTTGTGCTCAAATTGAAGCTTGAAGGGAGTACTACACGGTGGTGGAGGCGGTTGGCTCGGTGATGGTCGGAGGCAGCCGGAATCTGGCCGGGAAATGGGTCTGACGGGAATGGGTTTGGGTTGGGGAGAGCTCTTCAATATTTCTCTCTCTAGGATAACATAAGGTGGAAAAACTTACCATATAACTTTCAGCCTATATTTATACAACCCTCCTCATATATGATAGGTGTAGTTAGGGACATCAATTTAGCCCGGGACCGACGGGTTGGCCCGAATAACCCGAGCTAAACACCGGGTTAGGGTTGAAAATTTCTTAACCGATAAGAAACCGGGCTAAATGGTCCGGGTTAAACGGGTTGCGGGTTAAACGGGCTGGACCCACCGGGCTACGGGTTGGCTCGACGGGCCACTCCATTTTTTTAAAAAATATTAAAATATTTTAATATAATTAAATTATTAAATCTTGGAAAAATAAATATCAACTATTTTATACTATACTTATTTTATATTTAGATGGAAGTATTTAAATAAATTTTATGTTACACAAATGATATACCTATATTTTTACTACTAAGAAATATTATTTTAAATAAATAATTTAAAAGAATATTTAAGAAACAATTGATTTCTAAAATATTAATTATTTTTTTAAATAAATTAAATTCTTAGAATTGTTTAGATTCACAAACTTATAAAATTATTTTGTAAAACTCTATCATGTTTAATAAATACTTATTATAGTTTACTTTATGTCATAACAAATTATTTAAAATAATTGTGAGACCTCATCAAAATTTTATGATATAAATAAATTAGTATTATTATATATTGCAATATTATTTTGTAATTAATATTTATTTAATATATATTATTGGAGTTGTACAATTAAATAATATGATTATTTAATTTATCTAATGTCTTAATAAACAACATTTTATGTTAGTATTCAATCATAAAAATAATTACTTATATATATAATTAATTATATTAATAAAATAATAGATATTTAAGCTTAATAAAAAATAAAAATAAAAAATCGTAATTTAGTCGGCCCGATGGGCCAGCCCGATAACCGACGGGTTAGAGTTAAGGTTGAGAATTTCCAACCCGATAAAAGTTACGACCCGTTTAGCCCGGACCGATTAACCCGCAGCCCGATAGGGCTGGCCCGGAACCCGACGGATTGGCCCGTTTGACATCCCTAGGTGTAGTACATTTACTAAATTTCATATAATTCCCAATACACTTTCACAATTCATGGTAATCCATATTATTTTCTCCCAATTTCACAATTTATCTTACCATTTTTAATTTAAACCATGGTACCTCTTTATTTATCATCCCCTCAACTTCATAATAACAATTAAATCTTAATTGAACTCATAAAATGAATACACTCAAAGTTTGGAAATAATTCCCTTTACATAACTCGAACAATTATACATAGTCAATAATACACGGGGTGTTACAATATTGAAGTGTGATACATTAATGTTATTTCTTGTTTTATTTCGGTTTTCTAATGTGATATTTTAAGTTTTTAAATTTTATTTTATTTTACAATATATTGCGATACACTAATATTTTTGCAACAATAGTCTCATATCTTAATATTTCACATTTTAATTTATTTTAGCTATATTGTGACATCCTAATTTTTTTTTCTCATTTTTTATTTCATTTTAAAATATAACTCGACCTTCTAAAATAATCTATTATTTTATTTTATCTTTAAACTATTACAATATTCTATTTTTTTTTCATCTATTATTTTACTGTACAACTTTATATTCCAATACAATTTGAGTTTTAATGCATTAAAATAATAAATTTTATGTTTATTTACCGTATTTTCATATTTGATTTTAAATACTCTAACATTACATATAAGAATATATTGTGAAATACTATAAAATTAATTGATAAATATATTAAGTAAAATAATTACCTGTTTTCATAGATCTTTAGATAAATGTCATGAATAATAAACTTTGGATTCTTTTAATATTATTTTTAGTATGATTTTGTACTCTATTTCATGGATAATTTTCATAAAATAATTAAAATGAAATCATACATCTTAAATGAAAATAATGAGAAGATCTTAATTAAAAAATTAATTTATATATATATATAATTATGAAACATATAATCTATAAAAGTAAAATCTAAATAAAATTTATAATATATTATTTACAATTTCATATATTAAAAATACAATTAGTTTTCTTAGAGAGTAGATATATTATCATTTCATATTAATGAATAAATTTAATTAATAGTTCAATTAATTAACCATAAGTGTAACTGTGATTTTACATTTACACCCTCCGGCTTTATTTTAATATATATAAAAATATTACATGCAATCCAAAAGTATTCTAAAAAGAGCGTGGACAACTTTATTTAATTCTCTATGTTAGGAATTATTGTTAGTAATTCCTTCTTTATTATGATGTTTTGATGTGCCAAACGTACCACAAGTTAGTTGTCTTTAGTTAGTATTAGCATAATGTTGGTCCCAAGATCAGAGTTAGTCGAATATGTGCAGTGAAAGATTAAGAGCGAGTTCTTGCATATTCAAACTGGCGGTTCTTTGAAAAGTTTATCAGTCTGCGATCCTGGTTAATGTCAAGTTCGGATATACTCCAACATGAGATATTATTGGATATTAAATTCTTGTAGAAATAAATAAAACAGTAAAAAACATAAGAATTTATAGAGGTTCAGACAAATGTCCTACATCCTCTCTTCAGGCAGTAGCCCAGAATATACTAGCCTCAGGATTACAATTTGTCCTTACGATCTATCGCAAGCTGGTGAATGCCCAAGCTGGTGAATGCCCGTATCCACCAGTCTACTTGCTCACTCATCCAAGGTCTCGTCCTCATTCGGCACTCAAATCGGGAGTGTGAGCATATCACACAGACGTCTTCTTTGGAAGTTGGGAGCTTTTAAGTTCTTCCTAGAACTCTTTGAACATGTGGCAAAAGAGCCCGTAATAATTATAGTCTAGGGATAGCTGCAACTGATTTAGTCTTTCTTGGAGAGAAAGAACGAAGAAACAAAAACTCAAGCTAAGAAGCTATGAGTCTCGTGTCCAGAGATTGGAATACGGTAAGTTAATACAAATAGCCTCGAGCAAGGGTATTGGACTCTTGGAGCCTCAGTTCGGAGATTCGTTTGATTAAGGATGGTTGACCATTGAAAATGAGCGAATCAGAAGGTTGCTGTTACAACTTGAATGTATCCGTGGAGTTCCTAACCCTTGTATTAGTTTGTTTAGAAGTAACCCAAATTTTGAACTATCCGTTGGGTCTCTAATTTGATAGAGACTGGTTGCCTTTTTCTACTCTACCGCACGTACTTCGTCCTTCCCTAACACATGTGTTGACATCCGTTCGTACATTTGGTACGCATTAATAGGACTTAACTAAGATCCATTCTTTTACTGACATTAAAAGAATCTTGATCTTGATGACTTGATGGAATCTTAAGCATTGAAGGTCCAAAAGTGTATACAAATTTGTGTGTCACTTTGAGATGCTATGGTGAAGAGTCTTACATGTACTTGTATATCTGCATCTTGGGCGATATCAATTTGTATATGACTGTCTGTGACTGGAATTAGGTAACCATATCCAGTATAGGATGATGACATTCCCTAAGTAGCTCAAAATGTTCATTATGCTAAAATTCTACAGGATGATTAAGTTCAAGAATAAATGAAAAGGTTGAGTGTCGTAACTTAGGAATGAAAGATATTAATTAATTCTGAGCTGGTCAGAGCTCAAATTAATTAATGAATGTCTGTAATCTTAAATATAGGGATATACGGAGCCTATGCAACTCGCTCCTCATAACGTGGTAATAAATGGGTAGGTCAATATTGATTCTCTAGTGACATAAATTAATAATAATTAATTAATTATATTCTGGGTTGATATAAAAATTAATTAATTTAGAGGACTATTTATTATTTGCATATTGGTCCCTGGTCTGGCCCATTAAAAGCTCAAGCCCATTACGATCATAATTTTCTTATAAATACCCTATCAGTTAGCCAGTTCATATGTTCATTAGTTGCTAATCAACAGACTACTCCCTCCGTCCCGCTAGAATAGGCCCACTTACCGAATTCGGAGTCCCAACTAAATTGGCCCCTTTCCAAAAATGACAATTTTTTCACACTCAACAATAAAATATTCATTTCACTAACTCATTCTACACTCACAACTCTTAATTTTCGTGCCGAAAAGAAAGGAGCCTATTTAAACGGGACGGAGGGAGTATATTTTTGGGAACTGATTGGTGACAACATCTAAGTGAGGGAAGAAAAATCTGCTTCTCGATCAGTGCAATATCCCGTTGCAGTCTTCACCAAATATCCAGATATGAGCGATGGACACAGAAGTTCAAATCTGAAGGATTCTTTTCTTCCATTTTCTAATTAATTTCAATTTTAATTATTAATTAAAATTGGAGATATTTAGTCTTTATTCCACACAATTAAATATGGAGCTCGAGGATTCAAAGGTTTCAATCCATACTTGCAGATTTGCAGACACTATGGATGTAAGGTAATCCGATAAACCTCTGCATGACAATTTAATAATTAAATAAGAGTATGTTAGAGAATAATTGATGTAAGATAATTATTTAGATATCCACAGAAATCATTGGTTTAATTGATTATGTGAACTTCGGTTCATGGTATAATTCTTTCACCGTTATTTGCTGCGATGCAGCCACAGAGAAATCAACAACGAGCAGGAGCAGCACATCGGCAGCGAGAGAAGAGCGTGGATGTGCTGGTACCGCGACGTCGCACAATGCTTGGCTCAGATCGCCCACATCAATAACTCGTACAACATCATCATAATGCACCAATCAAGAGAACACATGTGAAGAAGAAATGCTCGTTAATAGATTCAACAATGGTACTACCTGGACGAGCAACCCGAAGCACCCACGATAAGATCTCACCAAACCCACTAGAAAAAATCACAAAAAAAGGAAACACCAAACCCACTTAAAAAAAAATCACAAGAAAGGAAACACACGCGTTCTATTTTCGGAGAGATGTCATATGTAGCCGTGAGCAATTTTAATTTTGGCAACTAACAAAACAAGGCAAGTAAGGTAACTCATGCTTTCTATATTGTTACCAGTCTTCCATAACTCATGCTTAAAGATTATTCCAATTGTGTTTTAGGTTTTTTCTTTAGATTTTACTTTTATTTTTATTTTATTATCATGATTTTTCATGGAGTATTATCAAACTGACATAACATTGACGGTAAAATTTGATCGGTGAATGCTGTTAGGTAAGAATAATTAACTTGTTTCTTGTATATAATTAATTTATTATTACTTTATTATATGTTTTAGAAGAAAATTATTCTGTTAACATGAATTTTATATAAACATCAATGCACAAATAATCAAAACATAAAAAAATAAACTGATCCTAATGAAATAAATTCTCGCAAATTGCGTGAGTCAAAGAACAAAATTCAAACATAATTGCATCACGATCTCGAGTTTATTAAGTACAAATATAAAAACAACAAATTATTCAAGCTCGATTTGTTTTTTTCTCAAATAAAAAATCATATGAACTCTGCTTGAAAAACCTCAAACACAATTTTAAACATCAATAAAATCATCCAGCTCTATTTTGCCAATCTACTCTTTTGATGAAGTTGTTTTAATCAGCTTGAGAGATATAATATAAAAACCATCATCTCTTGCTTCCCAAAAGCAATCCCCAACATCTCCCCATTTGGCATTGAAACCATCAAACCGGGCTTCTCTTGTATCCCACCCAGCATGGCAGTGGTATATAAAGTATTCCCAAGTATGCTCTCACAAAACCTCCATTCAAAATACTGCCCAAAACCAAGTGTATGAACCCCCAAATCATCGTTTTTGGAACGGCAGTGTATCAGCAATATTGGAGCAGGATTTGACAGCAGCTTATTTGTTATTCGAATCGTATGACCATTTGTCACAGCACACAATCTTTCTTCTGATGAAAATGCTTGGCAGAAGTTAGCCCATAGGGCGATAAAGAATTAATATTAAGAAAACACCAATACTTGATTTCACCATTCTTGTTTTAGATTGTATGCTTTTGTTTTTGTTTGAAAGCATGTAATTTATAGTTGGGCTTTAGTTTTTTATTTGGTAATATGTTTTATTAATTGAGAAAATCCAAAGAAGAATCCGGATTTCATTTACACCATACCAGACGACTACTCATGCAATGACCCCAAACTGCACATATCCAAAGAAGTCCCCATTATCATTTTCGTGGTCATTAGGTATGCCACCAGCTTCGTAGTGACACGCCTATGTGATGTTCTGCTATCGTCACACTGGGGCGACAACACCCCTCGTCGTGTTATGGTGGTGAGAAGCGGTGCAGGACTAACAATTTCATCGATATGTTGTGCAGTTGCATGGAGGGTAGAGGAATACAGGGTGCAACAACGTCTGAACCACGCCATTTGCTCAGGTTTTCATGGCTGATGCCGCAGTTTGTGTTGTTGGGTTTGATGGAAGGGCTTGTGTACGATGGTATTAAAGGCTTTTACGTTTCTTTGGTGCCACAATCACTCAAGAAATATGGCCCAACATTCACCCTCTTTACTCTCAACATCGGCCATTTCAGCAGCTTGCCTTTTGGGTTTATTTTCGGTGGCTTGTTAAATGATAATTTGGATTCAAGTAGATTAGGAGTTTACTCGCTATAGGGCTTATATGTTTTGCAAACCTCTGGATTTTTTGCTTTGTTGCGAGCTCTTATATCAAAGAAGAGGAAGAAGAAGAAGATATGGAGCAGCCTCTTGAGCAAATCCAAAGCATGCAGGTACGAGACCCTGAAAAATCGGCGAATGCACTGTTGATCAACAGGTTTGATAAATTTTTGAGGGAATGTACTGTGTTTTGGGAGAATAAAGAAATATCTAGCTTGATTCTAATTGATTGTTTTATTTGTAGCTAGTTATCCATTATGGCTATAGTATATGTTAGATCCTTATTTATGGATATTTGTTATTTTCTATTATTAATGTTTTTCTTTTTTCATGCATATGGTGACTGTATATATATGTTACCATCCTATGTAATTGAATGTTTGAAATAATGAAGATGATATAATTGGTTGGTCTACGAAAATAAAATCCAAACCCCATATTAACAATCACTGCAAAACTTTCTATTCAATTTGATTCACAATTTTGGGTTCATTTTGCTAATTATCCTAATTTAACCAACATGTTTCAATCATTATTCTGAACTTTTATTGATAAGCATAAGAAATCATTAGGGGAATGTATGTCAAAGAAATAAATTTCTACTTTTATTTTCTTAGTTGTCGAGTTGAGATTTAGTGCTTTTTTGTGTTTGAAATGCTTTTTTTGTTATAGATTAAGGGTTGGATATTATTAACCTTAATCTTCACGATTATTACATGGTGAGGGTCTTAGAATATTTAAATTATTGTAAATTATTTAAAATATTGTACAAATATTTATAATCTCATATTCAAATGCCTAATTATTATAATATGTGTAGATCGAGGAAAGAATTGAAGTATCTCCTTAGAATGCTGCTCATGTGGTCAACCTTCCTCCTCTACGGCCTCCTACTGGGGGTGATTTCCGTTCGTGTCACCAGAATTAAATATGTGGACATTTTTTACTCCAACTCTACTGATGTGGACATACATAGTCAATTCGAATGTCAGGAATTCGAACCCCAAGGATTTTTAATTTAAATATTGGTTCGATTTCATCGAATTCGAACTCTTTATAAATAATTTTTTTTACATTAATTTTATGCCAAAATCATTAAAATAATGGTTCGAATTCATTGAATTCATTGAATTCGATCCCTGCATAAATAATGAGATTTAGGGTTAGGGTTAGGGTTAATATTTATGGTTTATTTGTTATATTTATGGTTTACATGATGTATTTATTTTAATGTACGTTCTAAATAAAATAAAAAATAATATGTAAAACAAGTTTAATTGAAATATTACAATAAGATAAGGGTCTTCTCGGAATGCGAACATATTAAAGATAATCGAAGAAATAAAAGAAACATGCGAACAAGAAATCTAGTCCGCATTTTTTCTCCGCCTGGTCATCCATGTAGGGAGTTTCATGCGCTTTGCAATGCTCTTAGAAGAAGATGAATCTTCAAGTCTTTGATCTCCTAACAAACCAAATGTGATAATTATGAAAAACGTGCATCTTAATAAATATTGTAACAAGAATTGTGAACAAATAAGTAAAATTATGTTACTTGTCATGGTATAGTTTGTCGTGGATTGGTCCATACTGGACAGATGGGTAGCAGACATGGACTGTTCGGGACTGGACTGTTCAGGATTGGACCGGTAGGAGCCGTACTGATGGGGATTGGATCGTTCTGGATTAGAACGGTAGGATCCGTACTGATGAGGATTGGGATTGGATTGGCTGGGATTGGGATTGGACTGGTAGGTATTCATGAAGTCCTCGAAGCTGCCGAAGAGGGATTCGTAGTTATAATTATGTGAGGTAGTAGGTTGGTCATGAATATTCATGCTGTGCTCTGGCTCAGTGACTGGATTATAATTGTCGTGTCGGTAATAATGGTCTTGTGCATCGACATTACTCCTCCTCCTCCCACTGCCTGGCATGAACCCTCCTCGACGCCCCCCATTGTTGCGGCATCCTAGGCGGTCTTGAGAGCGTTGATGGATCACTAAATATTGTCGAATGAGTTTGACTCGTTCCGCTATATGACGCAGAAAGTTCTAGTACTTGTGCGCAATAGTCAGCGGCATTTTTAAAATCTTCGCTAACTCCCGCGTAAGAGGAGTATTTTTCCGCCCGCTCACGCAATAACGACATCACATTGCTCATACCACTCTTCTACATTAAATCATTATATACAATATTAGACCAATTTGGATTTACTTCAATAAATAAGTAATAAACAATATAAATATGTGAAAATGACTTACAATGAATGCAGCTCGTCCCCGTGTCCCATGTACCCATTTGGTGCGATATTTTATCGAGTGTGACTTGGATTAGCCACACATATGACTGTTCTCTCTATGAACCACTGGATGTAGTCAGGTGCCGTGGTTTCGCCTCCGGTCACAATCTGTAGATTATTGAGAAGCACTTCATTTTCATTGTTACGTTCATTCCAATTATTGATAAATTCAGCGTGACACATTCTCCAATTGTTTTCAGCTCCGATTCTCTGCATATTATGCAGGGCTTCTCGCGTTTCTTGATGGTCCAGATAATTGGAATTAGGAATTACCTGCACGCGATCGAACTGTCGAACCACCCTCTTGGGATATATGGCCTCAATTACCTCAAAGAAAATGAGGTAGGTAGTGGATACCCAAAGAGTATGGTTGTTCGTGACGTACTTAATGTTGTACGACATGAATACAAACTGTATTTATAATATGTTAAATATAAATAAGTTAGTGAATTTAAGTAATCAATGTACATGCAATAATTCTATTTACCTTGTTTTCTTGTAACAAAGCCAATTGACTTCGATACACCTGAAGGTTATTGCGTGTGATGTTTGAGCGACTCTTCGGCATAGCCCACCTAAAATAAAAGTATTTAAAAAATATTAAAATTTGTTTTTGAATGGTGGTCGTTGCATATTCTTTTACCCAAAAAAATATAAAATTACCTCGAAGCTAAACAAGCATTTTCACGAGCTTGCAATGAGTGAATCTCTGGTCGAATAGATATGATCCTCTCCCAAGCCCAAACCTAAATTTGAATATAGAATAATTAATATAATATAAGATTGAGAAGTTAATAATATTAAAAACTACTAAGAATATAATGTTACCTGCAATAATACCAAACACCCAGCTATACTTTTGTTCGGAGAATTCTTTCCAATCATGGAGGCCTTACAAAGATTGCGGTAAAGAACTGCTAATAGAGCACTGCCCCAACTACAACGACTGTTGATATCTTCATCGAATGCTCGAACAACATGGCAGTACACGCTGTTTGTTGACGTATCAACAAAGAAGAAATCACCGAGTAGGTAGACAACAAGGCACCTTGCTATCTGTATATACCATTGTTGGTTTGCATTTGGTGGTGCATGCAAACAAATACGGTCCTCTACGCATTTGAGGTGCATGCGGTTTTTGGATAGCTTTGGTACCACGCCCAATTCACGTTATAAATACGTTGACCAACCTTCATTTGGTTCAGCATCAGATCCTGTTACTGCTTCTCTGTCGACCTTGATGTTGAATAACAATTCCACGTCTTGGAGTGTTATTGTGGCTTCTCTGAATGAAAAATGAAAAGTGTGCGTTTCCGGACGCCATCTCTCAACCAAAGCCTGAATCAGTGGCCAATCTAATTGTATGGATCCCAGACAAAGGATAGAGGCAAAACCGTAGAAATGCAGGACTCTCCAAACAAAATTATTGCCAGAAATTCGAGTGTCTTCGAATCCTGACAATAATCCAAAGTTTTGTATCAGATCGGCGACACATTAAATTTTCTTTGGCCCATTCATGTCCGTAAAAAACTCCGAAAGACCTATGTGAGTGTTGTAAATCTAACAAACCGGTCTTAATTGGACCCTGTAAAACAACTTTTTCCATCGTAAGTGATAGAGAAAAAACAAGATGTTTTTTTAAAGATGAAAAATGATGGGAGGAGATGATAATTGAAAAAACCGTGAGTAAGAGAGATTGATAAATTAAAATGAATGTGAAATATCAACATTACATACTTATTGGGCCAAAGGTTAAATACAGCCCGTGACTCATTTATTTTTGTTACATGCCACAATCATCCATCATTTTTTTTGGCACATTATGTCCTCCTATCAAAATCCCTTGTTTTATGGGATCACATGCATTTTTTTTGTTTAGATTCCACTTGTCAAATCAATTCATAAAAAATAAATCCATAAAAAAATATATTTTTTAATTTTGTTGAAATTCGAGAGCTCGTTTCTTTTATGGAATTCTCAAAATTTTGGATTATTGAATTGAGTTAAAAAAAAATAAAAATGAATCAAAAATTGTAATTTTTTAGCAATGGTTTCGAATTTGATGAATTCGAAGTTTCAAATTCGATGAATTCGAATTAAAAAATATTAATAAATTATTTCAAATTTGTCAAATTCGAATGAATAAATATTTTTTAAAATTATTGTATTATTTTTATTATTAAGAACTACTAACTCCTTCTATATAGGGAAGGCTTTGGATACATGTAACTCAAGCAAATAACCTCTCTTTCAAACAAACACATGGCCTTTATTCCGCTCAAACGATATAATTTTGAGCAAAGTGGGTTTTTAGCTAGGAACCCATTCATTAATCGTCCAATATCCTTTCTTTCAAGCCAATAATTCCTCTCTGGAGAAGATTTTCTCTACGTCATGCGGGCTGGAAGAAGATTTTCCCTACGTCACTAGTATGGGAGACCTTGTCCAGCTCCTTTTTTTTTAGTTTCTTTTTTTAGTCTCTCTCTCAGCCACTACAATGGATAGCAAATATCCGGCGTCTACAGTGGCTAGCAAATACAAGATGAAGCTGGGGGAAAAGAGAGATGAGTTAATACTTGCTTTTGGTCAAGCTTTTAGGTTCTGGTTTAGGGTTTAGGGTTTATGATTGTGCTTGTGTTTGTAATATTGTATTCGAATTTTGAGAGATTTTTCAGAAATTTAATTCGAATGTGATAGTGCTTGTGCATGTAATTGCAAGTGAAATTCTTGAGATATTTATTAATAAATTTGAATGTGATATTGATAAAATCGAATTATTGTAACTCACTTCAATTTTTCATCTAGCGAATTTAGACCAATTTTGTTGTAAGTGTCGATATCAATCCGATAAAGTAAGGAATTTCTGCAGAAATCATGCTTTTCTATGACATAAAGAAAGGAATGTCTGCCAAAATTATCTTTTTGAGAAAATAATTGGACAACACATCGCTTTTGAATTATTATTATAATATTAATAAAATATTTTGAATTTATAAAATTGGAAACATTAATAATAAAATTCGAAACATTAAAAAAAAATACTTCGAATCATCAAAATTCGTGTCCTCGTTTAAATTTACAAGAATTCGAATTTTTAATGATTCAAAATATTAAAATATCAATTAATTATTTCTATTATTTTGATTTTTTTCAAAAATAAAAAAATTATGTTACGCGCAAAATTCGAGTGCTCGTATATATTTTCGAGGATTCAAATTTTGAAAGATACGAAATATTTAAATTTCTATTAATTTTTTCAATTTAATGATTTATTATAAAAATAATTAAATTATATTACATTCAAATCGGAGTGCTCGTTTAAATTTACGTGCATTCGAATTTTGAATGATTTAAATATTAAATTAGCATTAATTTTCATTTCGAACTCGACGTTTTTAATTAATAAAATATTAATAATACATAGCGGGGTTCAAATCTGTCAAATTCAAACCCTTTTTATACAATATAATAATATATAAATATAGTTCAAATTTGACAGATTCGAACTACTTATATAAAATTAAATATAATAATAATTCATAAATTCGATTCTCTCGAATTTGTAATGATACACAAAAAAAATATTATTATAATATAGAAATGATATTGCAAATGTTGAATATGAAAAATATACCTAGCTCTTGCCAATATTTTTGCGAATGTTAATTCAATTAATGAAATAAAGTAAGGAATCTCTGCAATTTGCATACTTTTCAGGTGTGAGAATCTCTGGCCACTATATCTTTGAATCTGTGCCAACTTTATTTTCTAGCTGTCCACTATTCATATCTTTGAATCTGTGTCTACTTTATTTTCTAGCAAAATTATAAAAATCTTTTACAGCAAAATAATCTTGTGACTACACATTCATATTTCTTGTCACTACATAGTTATATTCAAAATATGACTCTACCACTTTGTTCATATTTATTTTCGAATATGTAGAATTTGAAACTCAATAAAATTTTATAAATAAATAATTAATTGCTTGTTCTTTTTTAGGAGGCATTTGATCGTGATACCTCAAAGTCATACCTTTCAAAAATTACTACAAATACAAATGGCCTTTTTATCTCTATTCCCCTCAAATGACATAATTTTGAGCAAAGAAATTTTGCAGTAGCTCAATTTGAAGATGATTTTCTCTACGTCATGACGAGTCTTTTTCTAATCTTTCTCCCTTTCCCCGCCTTGATAGAGGAAACAAATGGAGGAGGCAACAGTCTAGCTACACCTCTTCTTCCACTGTTTCTGTCTTTTGTGGCATGGGATTGAGGAGTTAAGATTAGTTCGAAGCAAAAACAGTGGCAACTTCGAAGCAGAATCTGTTGCCACTGATTTTGTTCTAGAATATTGTATCAAAATGTGATATTACTTGTAATTTAGGCTTGCAATATTTTAATTATTATATCCAAATAATTTGGTACTTGTAATTCGCCTTGTAATATTGTAATGATATTGCTCTCCAAAATTTAGTATTTTCATTTTTGTATTAATATGATTTAAATTAATAATTTGATTATATAAAATAAGGTGGGTCATTTAATTAAAAGAATGATGTTTGCGATTGATAGTGCTCTCGAGAATTTCGTATTTTCATTTTTATATAAATATACTTTGAAAGAATTTAGTGCTTGAGTTTACTATTAAAATCAAGGTGTTGATGAGTTCAACCCTGCAAAATTCAATATGCCTGACTAACAGAGTATTGTTAAACAGAATGTCAGAGAAGTCAAAGTTTGACAAGTTTAACATATAGCGAAAATTTAACTCAGACACAAATAATTATTTTTCACGAGTCAAGAGTTTCTAAATTCGCGAGAGCCTCACGGCCAAAAACAGATTTCACTATAATAATGAAGTTTACACAGCAAAATCAAAATAATATATATCCAAACCTCTTCTCGGTTCACTCCCTCGAAGAAACTTGAATTTACATAGAAGTAGAGACTACAACTATGAAGAAAACGTATTTACGAACTAACGATTCAATCCTCAAAACTCCTCTACCGTTGGATTCACTCTCCGGAGGTAGGTTCCTTCTTTGGCTTGAATGGTTTCGCTAGTTGAACGAACGTGAAACGTTGATTGAGAGGTGGGAACGCCTTGTATAATATATCTCGATGAATAGTGTAGGTCGTCCAACTTGAATCTTCATCCCAGCACCCTTTATATAAATGTAGATGAGTGTAGCCTCGTGCTAGATATGTATCTTTGAATATATATCTCAACTGCAAATACTAGAGGAAGATATGTGAAAGATATATATGAAAGATATGAAAGATTTGAATCTATCTCTAAAGATTAGGAAGTAAATCTATTCAAATATATCTATAAATTAAGTCCTATTTGTTCCCAAATCTTTATAAAATATATATCTACACTATAATGAATTGAATTCATGAAAATAAATAAATACGGAAAAAATAAGGAATGATAAGATTTACTCAACAAAGTCTAACACGTAGATGTTAAACATATATAAGTGTTGTACATAGTCATTGAATCAGTCAATTCTAACACCACCAATGTTAAACATAGATGTGTTATACTTTGCATCTTCAATCTCCCCCTTAAGCTTATCATTCCTGTAAGCATTCCAATACAACACTTGTAATATTCAGCACTTGTAATTCAGTTCTATTTGTCCTGCACAATGAAATATTAGACTGCATCATAAAAGATGAAAGATTAAACTTTTCCACAAATATAAAAACTAAATACTTCTCCCCCTGAATGATTGCAGGAAAGAAAAGCTTAAGATTTTATGAAAAGTTTTTATCCAACATCTTCGAGATTTAGCCCACTAATTTTCACGTTCACTTCATCAAGAGAATAGGGAAACTGTAACATCAACTTTAACACATTCAAACCTCTGAGCAAACTGCGACACCAAAGAACTCAACAATGATTAAAAGACCCCTTTCTTTTTCTTTTTCTTTTTCTCTCTTTTTTTTTGTTTTTTTCTTCTCCTTTTTTTGTTTTGTTTTTTTACATAAGGAAATAAATGAACAGAAACTGCAAGCCTTCAAACTTTAACATCACAGTGTTATACCTATATAAAACAAACGATCTGATAGAGGACAATGTCATGTGCCATGTTCCACAGAGATAGTCTTCCTAATAACATCCTATCTCCAGTACTTAGCTTGCGACATACAAATTCAGCATGTATTACCTCATCATTCAACATATTCCGCATAGACAGTGTTCCTAGTAACATCCTGTGTATAGTACTTGAGAAATAATGATCGTACATGACAAACATACTCAATGTTTTGACATTAAGGCCTTACTCTTGTGCCTACCGTCTTATAACATGAGTTTATACTCCATGTGTTGACATTAAGGCCTCACTCTTGTGCCTACAGTCTTATAACATGAGTTTTTTAAAAAAATCAGATCTTAAAGAAAAGGATATAACACAACCGATAATAAATAATTAGGCAAGCAGAACAATATACTGAAAAACATCTGAATGTTGATCGACTCAATATTTACAATGATCAACATCCTACTCATACGGATTTAAGGAGCATTACACATACCAAGAGATTTTCTAAGATAAGAGAATCTCTCAAAATCAAGGATCTTTGTAAACATGTAAGCAATTTGATCTTTAGTAAGAGTGTATTTAAGTGCAATAAGATCTTTTTCCACTAAATCTCTAATAAAGTGATGTCGAATATTTATGTACTTAGTTCTAGGATGTTGGACATGATTTTTGGAAATATCATAAGAACTAGCATTGATGCAGAACATTGTTAAAGTTTCAGTAGACATACCGTACTCTTCAAGCATTTGTTTCATATTACCATTGTGATCAACATCTCTTGTGTAATCAGCATAGTCATAACCTGTAATGTTAGTACCAGTATCTTTTGCATACCACAATCTCATATTTGAGTTTTTAGATATAAACTGAATGATTCTTTTAACAACTTTCATATGAGACTTTTTGGGGTTAGACTTGTATCTAACACCAACACCAACACTGAAAAGAATATTTGGTCTACTGGCAGTAAAGTATAACAAGCTACCTATTATTTCACAATATTCAGTAGGTTTCACACTAACATGTCTTCTATCTTTGCTAAGTTTGACACTGAAACCCATTAGTATTTTTGTATGTTTTGCAGACCTTAATCCAAATCTTTTTACTAAACCTTGAGCATACTTAGATTGAGAAATAGAAAAACTATCACTATACTGCTTAATCTGGAATCCAAGGAAGTAGTTAAACTCTCCCACCATACTAATTTCGAACATGTCAAACATTATTGTGACAAAGTCATCTAAGAGTCTAACATCAGTTGCCCCAAACACTAAGTTATTAACTTGAGCAACTATAAAGCTCTTATCAGTATGTTAAACAAAGAGAGTCTTACCCATATTACCTCTGTTGAACTTTAGATCAAGGAGAAAGTTAGGTATATTCTTAAATATCCATTTAGTTCCAATTATGTTTTTGTCTTTAAGCCTAGGAACTAAGATCCACACATCAATATAAACAAAATGACTTAATTCTTCATGCATAGACAATATCCAATTCTCATATTTTAAAGATTCAGAAGCATGTTTAAGTTCAGTTGAAAATGTATAATCACTAGAGTAGAAGATGTTGAACTTACAAACCATTTTTACCATCTCTTTCCAATTGATGGGGGCTTTCTTGAGAGTATGTACTCCTTTAAAGACACTTCCAATGACTTGAGACTGAGGGTGATTCCTTTTGTTTCGAAGAGGTGGTTTTCTAGTTTTTGAGTTTGACACCAGGGTGTCACAGATTTCCTCCTTGTCAGAGTTTGAACTCAGAGTAACTTGACCCTCCTCTTTGTCAATGTCAGAGTCTGTAGTTGATGTTGGACTTGTTGTTTGTCTAACATCTGTACTTGTCTCAATTACTGATTCTATGTCATTCTTTATGAGATGAGATGTGTCTTCCACGTCTGCTTTATGGAGTAAAGTTCCTGCATCATCAAACACAACTTTGGAAGATTCATGGATAGTATTAGTATGTAGGTTAAACACGCGATAAACCTATTTATTGCTTGAACATCTAAGAAAGAAAGCTTTGTTGTACCTGGAGTCAAAGTTAGTACAATAATCATAATTATTCAGAATATACCACATACTTCCATATACATGCATATGTTTCAAATTTGGCTTTTTTCTTTTCAATAAAACTCTATTTGAATAGCAAGCAGTAAATAAAAATCTATTTGAATAGCTAGAAATGTTAACAACTTTAACCCGTAATCTTTTAGACAAGTTTTTAGAGTATAGAGTGCTATTCTCGCATTCTTTAACATCATCCAGTTGAAGGTATTAAGAGCTTATGAGATATCCCCTTTCTTTCACACAAACTAGAGAAGTTTATAATTTACAATTTTCTCTCATGATTAGTTCTAATTCGAGTAACAACAGCATGATAAAGTTCTATAAGTCTCCTAGATAATTTTCTGAAAAATTCTAAGGTGTCGGACTTTACTCTAATGAATTCTATACAAGTGAATCTAGAGTAATCATCAGCACAAACTAACACATACCTTTTTCCTCCAACACTATCTACTTCTATAAGACCCATTAAGTCCATATGCAGTAGACCAAAGCAAGCATTAGAGTTAGTCATACTCAAGATGAGATGTAATGTATGAGTTTGTTTACCTTTTAGACGTGAATCACAAACCTTGTCCATGTTTAACTTGACCAAGTTGACCTTGTCCATATTGAACTTGACCATGTTGAACTTGACTATATTGATCTTGTCCGTGTTGAACTTTTCCATGTTGAACATGTCCGTGTTAGACTTTTCCGTGTTGGACTTTTCCATGTTGAACTTTTCCATGTCGAACTTAACCATGTTGAGCTTGACCATGTTGAACTTTACAATGTTGACTTGACCATGTTGAACTTTTCCATGTTGAACTTCTCTATGATGAACTTGACCATGTTGAACTTTTCCATGTCGAACTTGAGCATGTTGAACTTTAGTTGTGGAGTGTCTTTTACAGCATCATAGATGAGAGGTTTCTGAATTCTTCAAAAATTATCATGTCCTATCTTCCCATGATGTTCAGTCTGATAATAATTATCTTTTGATCTACTTTCAAAGATAAGACAATTGTTAGATTTGTTATAAACCTCGCATGCATATATACCAAACCTGTTAGTGATATTTCCTCTAGCACCTTTTCCACAAGTAACCATATCTCCACTTATAAATGTGAAGTCAGTATGACACGATTTGATACATGTCATATGGCTAAAACAACTTGTGTTAAAGTACAAAGTACCTGCAACATTAGTCTTTAGGAAAGTATACACAACTAGGCATGTTCTATCCTCTTTATCACATCTTTGATTAATTTTCCTTTTCTTATCAGCAATTCTAAATCTACATAAAGGTTTTATGTGCCCAAATCTATTGCAGTAATGACACACAGACACCTTAGATGTATGTTTGACACATTGCTTAGTGATCTTAGACTCTAATCTGGAAAATTTAATCAAGTTTTTCTCAGACTTTAACATAACAGAATTCAACTTTTCATAACCTAATGCACAACCATCATAATGTTTAACAGACATAATCTCATCCAATTTTGACTTACCTTTGTTAATCTTAAACTTAAAATCAATTTCACATACCTTGATATTCAACACATCCACTTCTTGATTCATATGAGTCCAAGGAACTTCAAACCTTGAAATATGTCGTTTTAGTACAAGATTTATTTCTTTCAGCTTTGGCAACTCCTTGTTCCGTTCTTCACATCTTTTGCTTTCCAAGTAGTGACATATTTGATCATTGTCTCCATGTGTGATCATGTAAGTCTGACACTCCTGATTCCTGTCAACAGAACAAAGTTCAACATTAGAATGTTCATTGTCTGTTTGCATATAACAATTTGTATCATCTTCTAGGGGCATATTGTTGGAGTCTTGTATATCATCATCTTTTTCCTTCGTCTCTTCAGTAGCTTCTTCTTTAATTTTTCCAGGCTTTGTGATCTCTATATTATTATCCATACATTCTCTTTCATCATCTCTTTCTTCATCTTCAGAATCATCATCGAAGGTTGTGTTGAAGTTAGACTTCCTTCTTCTCAAAAGATGTCGCGCCCCCAAACCGGACCTATGCGACAGTCCCACGTGCGAACAATGCACACTAAGGGTTTTAGTGGTTTAAAATCATTTTCGACATTTATTTAAAGAGTGCGGATGAAAATAAAGATTTCAAAAATGGTCTTGCTTTAATTTCAAAGATAGGAGTTTGAATCTCAATTTATAATCAAGAATTTAAGTGTAGTGAAAGCAAGTAAACATTTCCAAAGGACTTAATTATATTTTCGAAAGGCAAGAGTTTAAGTTCAAATGCTATTCAAGAAAAATAAGCATAGCGGAAGCAAATAGAGTATTCACAAGCAAGCGTGGATAATGGATAATGATAAATGAATTCAAGGAATGACCACCACGCGGGTCTTACGCCAAGTACGACTTGGAAGAAATAAATAAACACGAACAACAAATGGGTACTATGTATGAAGACATAGCCCCTTGAGCCTCGATACCAAATGACAAATTCAATCGATTAGATTTCAAAGAACATGCCATATGCATTAGAATTTAAATCATGCCAAAGACTTGAATAGATCATGCCATTTAGAACAACCCAAGAGGGTTAGTGAATAGACATAGGTTAGACTCACAAAACATTTTTACTCCAAATAGTGCAACTAGACATGTCAAATGACAAAGATAATAATGGATGGATTCAAGGAATAGTCCAAAAGTTTACATTTAATATGAGGTTCACAACCGAACCACCTCTTTAGCTTTCCACCACAACGCCGCCTCCTCCGCCATCACCTTGTACCTACATGTAGGGAAAACACGCATAGGGCTTAGTTTTAAATAGCGAAAAGCGAAGCGAAGCGACAAGGCCAAAATCAAAGCGATGAAGCGAAGCGAACGCTTCACGTATGCGAAGCGAAGATTACGAAAAATATGTACAAATTATATATACAATTATACATAATTTATTCTTAAACAAATAATTCCAAAATGACAAATATGCAAAAATAAACAACAAATAAGACATAGAAAATGGCAAAACTAGCAAAATTTAAACATAACTTAAAACATTTAAGTTCAAGTGTTCACAAAGAAGAAATTAAAATCCAACAAATCAAATACCCACATATCAAAATAGCAGCAATTTAAATCAAATTCAACATACCCAACCAATACCCACATCAATTAAAGTATATACTTCAGCAATTCAGCAAAATAAACATGTTGCAGCATTCAAATCAGAATTCAACAAATCAAATACCCGTATATCAAAATAGCAGCAATTTAAATCAAAATTCTACATACCCATCCAATACCCACATCAATTAAAATATATACTTCAGCAATTCAGCAATTTAGCAACAATATTGACACAATTTAATTTTAAAAAAACAAAAAAATATACGCAGTTGGCTGGCGACGACGATGGCCAGGAGGCAGGCGACGGCGAGAGGCAGGCGATGGGCGAGAGGCAGTCGACGGCGAGAGGCAGGCGACGGGCGAGAGGCAGGCGATAGCTTCACGCAGGGCGACGGCTTCAGGCAGGGCCGTGATGCGCGGCTCGACCGATGAAAGAGGTGGGTGCGAGAGGTGGGTGCGTGAGAAATTTTCGATTGACTAGGTTTTAGGTTATATTTACCATAAATATAAAAAAAATGATAAGAAAAGGGGTTTTTTTTCACAACCGCTTCACCACCGTGAGCGCTCGCTTCGAATCGCTTCACGCTCAGGTCGCTTTAGGGCGCTCCAGGCGCTTTTCTTCGCTTCACGTTCGCTCGTCGCTCTGGCCCAAAAAAAGCGCTGACCCTAATTTTGGAGCGCTGAGCGCGCTTAAGCGCGCTCGGAGCGTGCTTTTTAAAACTAAGGCATAGGGGCTGAGTACTCCGCGTACCCAGTGGTCACGGTGTCCCGAAAACAAAATACATATATATATATATAATGTAGTCACCGTAACACACAAGCATAGCACAAGGGTTTTGTTGAAAAATAACTCATGCATGCTCAAAACAAATTTTAAATACTCACATGGATCCATGAACACTCAATTTGGTGGTGTATTTCACGATCAACGATCATATCATTCACATAAACCGCGTGAGACACGCATGAGGGTTACAACTCCTCCCTCCTCCTTATTTCTTCCATTTCTCCCGACAAAAGGGTGATCGTATCCCTCCTCCTTATCTCTCCCAAATGCTCGTGGCAATTAACAATCATAAGCACCAAAACAATTTAACGGTGACACATTGCTTTTCAAAACAAGAATCATTCATTTTAAATTTTGGAAATCATTTTGGAAAGCAAACCAAAAGTAGATAGGATAAAGTAGTGCCCACCTTAATTATGAGGTGAAGGTTTACTTGGTGCCACTAGTTGAAGCTTCCTTTTGATAATCACCAACGCCTAGATTGTTTAACATTTAATTACTAGGTGTGTTCATGTAGTTTCATGCATTAGCTATTTCAATCAACAAGCATGATATTCATTTTAATGTGCTTCATGTGACACTTCAATCTAAGTCTACAATATTTATCATTCATTTTTAGTTATCATTAATCACATGCTTGCATAATCATTGTCTAGCTCAACAATTAAAGTATTTTTAGCTATTACACATAATTCATTAGCCTCTTTTGATAAAGTATGCTCATATATTTATTTATAACCTTTTCCTAGTGATGCAAATAGTTTAATTTAAAATCATGTTAATGTCCTAGTTCTAAATGTTAATGAGTGATCAATTAAAGATGCAATATGTTTTAAAAGAATTCCTAATTTGAGAAAATGTGTTTATTAATTTTAGAAAAATATATGAATGCAAGCAAATGACTCTATGTTATTTAACTTAGTGAAATTCTCCTAGTCATGCATCTAAATGTGACCCTGTTTTCAAAATGATGTCGTTTAACATTTACAGAGAATTTGAGTATGAGATTTTATATGCAAAAACTAGATTTTAATATGAATATGCTCCAATTGACGGTTTGTTAAAATCATTTTTCGTTTGGAAGTTATGGGCTGGGGGAGATTGATTTTCCTGAATGTTTTTGCTACGGGCTAAAACAGGGGTACAGACTTTAAAAATTAATTGTGACCAAAATACTTGTGATATAGACTTAAAATTTTACATGAAGACTCTATAATGTGTTCACAATCAAAATATAAAATTTGAGAATTTTCTAAGGTTCCTAAGTACAGTTTCAAAATCGATTTTTGACATGCGACTCAAAATGACACATTTTATTGCAGAGAGCATAACTTTCAAACCACATCGTATTTTGACATGAATCCAAAGCTAAAATATTCTAAAATATTCCTAACACATTCAAGTATAACATATTTAAATTTCAGACCCATGGAGTTCCATTTGTGTCGCCTGCCACAGCAAAACAGAGAGCACGTTTTATACACTTCATCACAGCATGCTCATTTAACTTTAACATGTATAAATTCGTGGCAACTCATTATCCAACAACATTTATGTTCAATTTCAGACCTCAAACACTTCATATCATGATACTATAACATATATATCAAGCTATATCATGCATACTGTTAAGGATATATATACTGAAGATTCTGAAGATAACGTAGAAGATACGTAGTTGTTCTATATATGTAAATATTAGATTTGTTAGTTGCTATTTTCCCGACTTTCATGCTCTCGCTGGTTGTATATATTTCCCAATCATTATGTAATTCAATGAGAAGAACCATTCATATATCTCTACATGGTATCAGCCAAACCCTAGGCTAGAAACCCTACCCTTCTCCAATTTTTTTTTTCACGCCGTCTTCTTCATTCATGGCGGACGCTGATTCCCCAACCCTACCCTTATCCACTATGATCCACATGATCAACATTAAACTCACTTCCACCAATTTTCTGCTGTGGCACGCTCAATTAGAGCCCCTTCTCGTGAGCCAGAAATTCATGCAATTTCTTGATGGGTCTTCGCCCCCTCCGTCTACCGAACTTGTTACTGCCGCCGGCGTCCGAACTCCCAACCCCACCTTCGCTACTTGGTCTTCCCGTGACCAACTTATAAAGCTTTTTCTGGTGTCCACTCTGACTGAGGAATCTATGGCCTTGGTCATCGGCTGCAAGACATCGATGGACGTTTGGCAGGCACTGACTCGCGCGTATCGCCATGGTTCGAAGGCTCATGAAATCAGTCTCAAGGATGACTTATTATCTCTTAAACGTGGCTCTCTCTCAGTCGCTGAGTACGGCAGCACATTTAAAAGCCTGTGTGATCAACTCTCCGCAATTGGTCGCACATTCGACGAATCCGACAAGTCCCATTGGTTTCTTCGGGGACTTGGCCCCTCCTATTCTGCGTTTGTCACGGCTCAACTCACTCATGAGCCACTCCCGGAGTTTCAAACTTTATTATCCCGAACTCTCAGCCATGAACTTTTCCACAAGAACATTGATGCCTCCTCCTCACCACAGCCAGCGGCTTTCATCGCTTCAAATCGTGGTAAAGGTCCCTCTGCTCCAGGCCGTGGTCGTGGCAGTTCCAATCGTGGCCGTGGCAAACAGAACCGCGGACGTCGTCCCCCATGGTGTTACTTCTGTCGAGCGAATGATCACGACGCCTTTGACTATCCACACCGTTTTGATCGAAATTTTGATCGTTCGCAGAGACCGCCGCCATCAGCTAATCTTGTCGAGGCTTTCTCATCCGGTTGCTCCCTTTCTCCGTCTAATGTTTCTGACTAGTATTTGGATACAGGTGCAACTGCTCATATCACTTCGGATGCTGCTAATCTAGATGAGTCATCCTCTTATACTGGTGATGATCGAGTTGCCGTTGGTAATGGTGCGCTTATGTCAATTTCCCGTATTGGATCTCTATCTCTATCACGTCATCTCTGCCTTAATTCTGTATTTGTGGTTCCCGGTTTCACAAAGAATCTGCTATCTGTGAGTAAACTGACTCAGGATTATCCTATTATTATCATTTTTACTGCATCTCAGTTTCACATTCAGCACCGGGACACGGGCGAGGTTCTCGCGACGGGAAGGCGTGACCGCGGCCTATATTTACTCGATTCCAAGTCTCATGCTCTTTCAGTTATTACTTCTTCAGCAAAAACTAATGTTTCTGGTTCTTTTGATTTGTGGCACTTACGCCTTGGCCATGTGCCGAACAATGTTATTTCTTTATTGAATAAAAGGAGTTTACTTTCAGTTACCTCTATCTTGCCATCGCCTAAATTATGTGACTCTTGTCAATTTTCTAAAAGCACTCGCTTGACTTACACTTTATCTACTGCGCATGCTTCCCGTGTTTTGGAACTCATACACTGCGATTTATGGGGGCCTGCTCCGGTGTGTTCTACTTCTGGTTTTTGTTATTACGTCATTTTCGTTAACGATTATTCCAGGTTTACTTGGCTTTATCCACTGCGATCGAAGTCTGATTTTGTAGACACATTTTTACACTTTCAGAAGTTTGTCGAGAGACAGTTTTCTTCCAATATTCAGAAATTCCAGAGCGATGGGGGTGCTGAATTCACGAATAATCGCTTGAGGTCTCACTTTGCTGCCAGCGGAATCCAACACTTGATGTCGTGCCCTTATACTCCCGCTCAAAATGGCCGGGCTGAGCGGAAGCATAGGCACATCACGGAGATGGGACTTACCTTGTTATTTCACTCGTCTGCTCCGCTATCGCTTTGGGTTGAAGCGTTTAGCACGGCGGTCTACACTATCAACCGACTCCCTTGTGCCCCTCTTCAAAATCAGTCGCCGTTTCAGGTTCTATTCTCACAAACTCCCTCTTATGATACTTTTCATATATTCGAGTGCCGAGCTTTTCCGTGTTTAAGGGACTATGCAAAGAATAAATTCGACCAACGGAGTGTGGCTTGTATATTTATTGGATATAGTCCTCAGCACAAAGACTTTCGCTGTTTGGATCCGACTTCTCGTGTTTATATATCGAGGCATGTTCGGTTTGATGAAACCTATTTTCCATATAAGCAGTCAGGCACACCTACTCCTGAATATCAGCTCATTTTAAGCTCCTTTCCCGGCAGCTCTCCTCCAACTATTTCTGCATCTGCACCATCTCCCTCGGCCAATCAGCCTGCTCCTACTACTTCAATCCCGCAGCCACAATCTCCCTGCCGCCTATGTGACTCTATAGGCGTTCAGCCCACCAATGCCGTACCTGCTGCTGCTCCTTCACACAGTCCGCCCCCTTCACCTGATCAGCCACACCCTGCTGCCGATCCGCCTCACCATCCACAACCATCCCATCCGATGCAAACTCGTGCCAAGGCCGGCATTTTTAAAACCAGACACCCCATCGACTTGACCCTACTTGCATCGTCAAGTCTTCATTCCGCGCTCGCTGTTACCGCCGAACCCCGTGGTGTCAAAACGGCTCTTAAATATCCGCATTGGGTGCAAGCAATGAATGAAGAAATGAGTGCTTTGCGTGATAATCAAACTTGGTCTCTTGTTCCTCGTCCCTCCGGCACTAATATTGTTGGCTCGAAATGGGTTTTTCGTACAAAACTTCGCGCAGATGGGACAGTCGATCGTTACAAAGCCCGTCTGGTGGCTCAGGGTTTCAGTCAACATCCTGGTTCCGATTTCACACACACATTTAGCCCGGTGGTCAAGGCCGCTACCGTTCGCATTATCTTATCTCTCGCTGTTATGCATTCATGGCCTCTTCATCAATTGGACGTAAAGAACGCTTTTCTAAATGGCCACCTTTCTAAACCTATTTTTATGGAGCAACCACCGGGGTATATTGATCCAACTCATCCTGATTATGTGTGCTGTTTGAAGAAGGCTTTATACGGTCTCAGACAGGCACCTCTCGCCTGGTACACCCGCTTCCGCAGCTTCCTTCTTCAACTTGGTTTTTGCTGTAGCTCCTCGGACACTTCGCTTTTTATTTTGCTGCGCGGAACCCTCACTATTTATCTGTCGATGACATTATTATCATAGGCAGCGATCCATCGGTTATTTCTTCTCTTTTAGCACGTATTCAGCGTGAGTTTTCCACGAAGGATCTTGGTCGGCTTGGATATTTTTTGGGGTTGGAGGTATCTTATACTTCTTCGGGGTTATTCCTTGGACAGTCAAAATATGCTCGTGACATTCTCACTCGCGCTAAATTGCTCGACTCAAAGCCCGTTGCAACTCCTCTCGCCCCGGGTGCCTCGTTCACTGCTTCTGGCACCGAATTCCATGATCCCTCACTTTATCGCTCACTCGTTGGGGCGCTTCAGTATTTAACTATTACACGCCCTGACATTGCCTACTCGATAAACACCGTGATCCAGTTCCAAAAGCAGCCGACCATTGATCATTTTCAGGCTGTGAAACGCATCCTTCGGTATGTCAAAGGTACAATTGACCACGGTCTCTCCTTTCAAGCCGGTTCATGTGCGCTACTAGGTTACTCTGACGCTGATTGGGCGCGTTGCATTGACACACGCCGATCCACTTATGGCTACGCCATCTTTCTTGGTCCTAACCTCATTTCCCGGAGTGCCAAAAAGCAGCCCACCGTGTCTCGCTCCAGCACCGAGTCCGAATATCGCGCTCTCTCCAACACTTCTGCGGAGATGGTATGGGTACTCAATCTTCTTCGTGAATTTGGTTCTCCACCTATATCTACGCCGACTCTTCTCTGCGACAACAAAAGTGCTCTATTTTTGACTCAAAATCCGGTATCCCACAAACGCGCCAAACACATCGACATTGACTGTCATTTTGTGCGTGAACTTGTTCAGTCCGGACGAATCTCCACTCAATTTGTGCCGACAACACTACAGGTTGCAGATGTTTTTACCAAGAGTTTGGGCCGCCAGCTTTTCCAGTTCTTCAGGACCAAGCTCAACGTCTCCATCAATCCGACGGTGAGCTTGCGGGGGGGGGGGGGGATATTAAGGATATATATACTGAAGATTCTGAAGATAACGTAGAAGATACGTAGTTGTTCTATATATGTAAATATTAGATTTGTTAGTTGCTATTTTCCCGACTTTCATGCTCTCGCTGGTTGTATATATTTCCCAATCGTTATGTAATTCAATGAGAAGAACCATTCATATATCTCTACACATACAAAGAATATATCATCAATCAACTACAACATAGTCAATATTGGCCATCAAACATGCATATTATCAACCCTAGTTCATCATATAGCTTCAAATTCGATATGGGGCTTCTTGATCATACATGCAATCTTATAATCATGCTTAGGATGATCTAAAGAGTGTAAATAAGGGGTTACTTGAGAGGTCTTGGTTCAGATTTGGGTTCTATCCTTTCAAAACTCGAAAATGGTCTCTTCTTGCTAGATCTTGATGCTTCCTTGCTCCTAGCTCCTTGTACACTCTTAGATCTTCAATATTCCTCCATGGATCTTGGATTTCCAGCCTTGGTCGATTCTTGAACTTAAAATCTAGGGGAGCTACTTGGCTTAATAGAAAGAGGAAGGTGTGAGGGTGAGTTTGGTAAAATATGGTGGTGATTTGAGTAGTTTTGGGGTAGGTTATGGTGGTTTGAAGGTGGCTGCCATTAGAGCTTCAACAATGGAGGTTCTACAATGGTGGAGGATGGTTGAAGAAGATGAAGTGATGGGGAAGGAGAGAGAGATCGGTCAAGAGGGAGAGGGAGGGTGAGTTGGAGTGTTCAAATGCATTTTGCTTGCATGTATGGAGTAGAACTCATCATTATGTCTCCTAGGTTTATTTACTATCATGTCCTTCAATAATTTAAATGACAAGGCATGACTTTTCTTCTATAAGACCCACTTTGGTCATTTCTCCATTCACTCACATATTTGATCTAATTAAATATTAGTTCAATCTCCCTATCTTATAACACAAGGTTGAAATTTTATAAAGTTCCATTGTCTTAAATTAATAGGGATGAAATTTAGTAGGGAAACTTAGTGAAATGATTTTCAGAATATTTCGTTGGAATAAACCTCGAGTTTATTCGCATATATATACTAATGTGCCTTTAATTAATTTAAGGCAAGAGGACCGAAAATTATACACAGTAATTTAGAAATTTTAATTCCGAATTTTGTTTTGGAATTAATTTCCGAATAATATTCGTATAAATTAAAATATATAATTGTACCTTAAATAAACCCTCATGAGATTTAATTATTATTGCTAGAGTATAATGAACCTAAATTAATATTATTCCAAGTTGACCCAAAAGTGTAGAATTAATCAATTGGGTTCACTAGCCCAACAATCTTCTTGAATTAATACGTGGACTCAAATTAATTTATGTAGCCCATATAATAGTAATAATAACATGAGGGCCAAAATTAACTATAGGTGATCGATTAATTTATTCGGAGCTTTAATCATCGTTGCGCATGTTTAAATAATTATTTAGCGGATAAAATATGGCACGGAAAATGCGAGTTGTTACAAAAGAGTTGGACACTCATTTGCATAGTGGCCTATTCTAGAACAGCCATGACATTTCACACCATCACTAATCCTCTTAAAAGAATATATCTCTTTATTTACTGATCCATCACTTCTTCTTCTTGATGATCTAGTTGAGTGGCTTGAGAAGTTTGACACAGTAGAGATAGGTGTTGAACTTCTTTTGCTGTAGTTTGAGTCTCCTATATCATCTCTCATGGATCTGACAAACTTATTGAACTCATTATTAAGTAAAACATAATTTGACTTATCTTCGTTTAGGAGTTCAACATCAGATTCATCTTCTTGAGAGGTTGCATGATGCGGCTAAAAGTTCAATCGAATTAAACTCTCAACTACACAAAGAATAAAATATTAAATCCAGGTTCTTCTCCGTTTCGCCTGCTAGACTACCGGGATACTACGGCAAAGTTCTTATAGCTAGGCAAAATCAATCGTTGAGCAGTTTTTTATCAACTAAGCAAGTAATGTAAACCTATGCTAACAATGTATGACTAACATGAATCAAACAATCAATCGACATTCACTCAATCAATTCCTTTCACAATTTGGTAAACCAAAACACACAAATGCTCAAATTAGGAAGATAGGATGCTGAGATGAGTGTAGATGCAATCAAATTAGGTCAATCATTGATGTAACCACATTTTAATCCCTAGGAGATTGAGCAATCGACCCTACACTCGTTAACCCCTTGTCACGGCGAGCTAACGGTTGATGATCTAGAACTTGCAAACCATCACGTTATTAAGCCCTAGACCACTCCAAATAGTTCGTCAATTATTGCCCTACGACCTAGCACCGCACATGGATTGGAACTAAAATCGTATGAATCTACACTATTCACGATGATTCCGCCCGCGTATTGGCTGCAGCGTTCACGTCAACTACCTCCTAAGTTGGCTCTTACCTACACCTAGGAGGTAAGGAACAAGTTCTAGTGCAATCCAAGATCTCAAAGGGAAGTAAACAAGCAATTCTTAAACCAAATGATCATGCATCCTTACTCAAATCAACATCCAAGTAGAATTAGAACTTCATACCTTTGAATTGTACAAATACAAGTTTGAATTCAATGAACGTCATTACAAATTGAAAGGAGAAATAGGAATCTTCCCCAAATTGGATTTGGTTGCCTTGATCCACCACCTTTAATCTTCAATCTCCTCCAAGTAATGATGAATTAATCTCCTAGATGCTCTAGGATTATGATGAATTGTAATGGAAAATGGAATCTAGGGAAAAATCTAGCTAACGTATATGAAAAATTGACAAAAGTCCTTCAAATAACTGCCTCTTCCCCTTTTATAGGCAAGCAATCAGGGCCTCGGATCGCCCGGTCAAAGTATGGCTCGCTCGGGCCATCAATAACCGCCAAAACCACCAAAAACCGACTTGGCTCGGCCGAGCAAGGCATGGCTCGACCGAGCCAACTCACCGACCGCTCGTGCTCGACCGGTCCTGCACTTGCTCGGCCGGTCGAGCCCTCTGAAAGCCCCGCTCGGCCGGTCCTGCACCTGCTCGGCCGGTTGAGCTCTCCAAACTCCAAACACGTGCAATTTTCCTCCAAAACTCCACCAAAATTGCTCGTTTATGCCCAAAACCTATCCTACACACATCAAACACACAAAACACGAAAACACAACCAAAATACGACAAAAACATATAATACGGGAGTAAAATAGCCACAAACAAGCATGTACACACATCAAAATATAGGTCATTTTACGCACGTATCATAATCCCCCAAACTTGAACCTTTGATTGTCCTCAATCAAAACAAAGTAGAGTAATTAATCTACCTCATGCAATACCTCATAGCTCATCAAAGTTATCTTAGCTTGTTCAAGTAAAACGAGATCATCACCTAACTTTGTAACAAGGTTAATGCTAAGGACATGAACCACTCATCAAAAATGGATACAAGAAACGAAAGCACTCCCTCACGTGTTTAGGGATGATGAGATTCACACATTCACAAAATATCGAGCTTGATTTCCATAAGCTTGCATCCATTCTCACCACTATACTACAATGAGTTAGTTTCTAGAATCAAAAAGGTCTTTTCACGGGTTGTAACGTGGCTAACTAAAAGGTGGGTGGTTTTGGACCAAAGTGACTAAACTTCTCAATTTCCCAAAACCCCCAAACTTGTTATTTCCGAACCACTACAAACCCCCGAGGCTTTTCATTTCACAACACATTTTTTTCTTTTTCCTTTCTTTCTCTTCTTTTTTTTTTCTTTTCTAGCACCATCTTTCATTCATCTTGTCGGTGCTTCACAACACACTTTTTTTCTTTTCTTTTTCTAACACTTGCACCAAAAAAATTTTGTTTGGTAGGTGCTCATTTTTCTAGGATCAACAACAATCCTTCATTTCACTCTTACATGCCTCAACATTCCTCATCAATACAAATTCAATCAATTCCCAACCCAACTCTCATCACCGTATTCACCCTCATACACTCTTTCCCCCCAATAATGGTCCTATTTATATCAAGAAAAATTCACCAATAAAGCTCAATCACGGGGATCAAAGATATGAAAGGCAAAATAATGATAACAACCACCTTATACTCCCGGTGTGAAAGGTAGGACTAAGAATCGATGGCCTAAGATCACTTTCTAGTTACACACTCATGCCAATAGATAGAGAACGGATGCAAATTCTAGATCTCGTACTCTCAATCTTGCCACTCACAAACGAAATAGATATGACAATATCATGGCTCAAACCTCACAGCTTTTTGTCAAGTCCTATGCATTAACCACATACAAAACTCGGCAATTTAAAAGTTAAACTTAAATCATGCTTTGAAAATTAGATTCCGCCCTATCATTAGTTGAAGTAGACATCAAACTCCACTAAGTAAATCATGATTAAATCTCAAGTCTCATCTAGGTTCATCACACACACACAAGCACACAACGTCTTACAACAATCTACATTCCTAAACACAAATGTAACGAAACTAAATGGTAGGAAAGACGATAGAAAACATTACCCATCAGTAGGCACGATCTTCGCTCTCCATTCCTTATTTGCACCTACTACAAAGCATACACCACCAAACAATTGAGCATAAACCAGCCGATAAAGCTCTCATATCCACCAACTTCCACAAACCAATTATCAACAAAATACAACAATATCCACCATTTCCACCATTCATTCCAAACCATAACATATCCACATGCCAAAACCAAATGGAAAGAATTAACCACATGAAAACTTACCAAAATAATCCATCAATACATCATATAAAATCATTCCACAATCATCATCCAATATTCAAATTTAAAGTAGATGTAAATCATAGTACAACCAAATCGAAATATTCAAATTCTTGAATTTCAACTACACTAAACTAAACTAGAAAGCATCATAAGGATAGAGAGATAGAGAAGAGAATGAACCAGAGCACCAACTACCAACACTTCCCCCCAAACTTAGTCAAGTGAGACTAAGTTTGTAAAAAGGTAGTCGGTGCGTCATTGCTCATCCCTATCCTGCAGCTGCTGTTGGCTCTAATCTTCCTCATCCTGCGGAGGACGGTCACTGCAACAATGAATGCAAGGCATGGGAATCACTTCTTCGCAACGAGCGACAATCAAGCGAGTCATATCCAAATGAGCGTCAGTACTCATTAGCCAGTTAGACCTATCTGCTGGATCATCAATCTCAGTCAAAGCATGATTAGGCAATCCAATCCCACAATCTCCAAACTTATAGAAATAACAAACACCCAATCTATCAGGCACCAGAAAAGCCTTCGTGACAAGAGTAGTGGTGTTAAGGCTCAGACCTGGAACAAATACTCCGGACATATCCAATCCACAAGCCTTAAGAATAGGAAATATTAAACCACCACCACAAATAACTGAATTTCTAGCATCAATTGTATTGCTCCAATTATCCATCAACCATCCACCAATAGAGAAAGGCTTCCCATGCAGAAATGCAAACAGAAATTGAAAGTCAGCCATACTAACAGCACCGAAACCACGAAAGCTACAAGACCAACCCTCTAACATAAGGTGAATATACCTAATAATAGGATTATTAATCAGAACGGACCTACAAGACTGCACATCAACAACACCCAAACTACTGACTCCAGAGATTGATTTCCACAATGCAAGAGAATTAAACTCATCAAAAACATACTCAGATTCCATGAAGCACCCAAATATCATATCAATCTCTTGCCTACTTAATGAAAACTCTTGACCAGCACATTTGAACGTTACCCGAACCGGAGCACCATGTGCACTCCGCATGACGTGAATCGAGGCAAAAAATTCCCTTGTCGCCTGCACAAACGATGGCCATCTCCCATGCAGTAGCTTCTTCCAACCCATACGATTGAACAGCTTCCACACATCCTTCTTCAGGTCTAAGGCTTCCAAAGTCTCCTGACATAGATAGGTAGTCCCAATTACTGGCCTTTGCGTCAATGTTATGTACTTTGCGTATTCATCGTTATCAAAGCCCTCGGGCCTGCAAATGGAAGAGGAAGAAGGGAATCCACGTCCATGCCTGTTATCCATGGTACTTCAACAGATTAAAACTGTACACAACGAGGAGATAGTGAGCAAAAGAAAATTTGGAGAGAGAAATTTCAGTTTACGATGAAGAACGGGCAAAATAGGAACAAGTTAGAATTTTAAATCCGTGCCTGGCTCGGCCGAGCGCCAGATGGCTCGGCCGAGCGGAAGCTCTGTTCGCGCGATTTCTACTGGCACGCCCTGGCTCGGCTGGTCCTGCACCCGCTCGGCCGAGCAAAGCCTCTGTCCCTTGGCCTTTGCTTTGGCTCGGCCGAGCCTGCACCCGCTCGGCCGAGCAGCCTTTGTTTCCCTCATATCTCGCCTTTCCTCCGACATTTTCACGAACAAACGGCCTTCCATCCTTCCTATTCTTCAATCACAATGCTAGATAGACTTGTAAATCCACACACAATTAAGAATCCTTCATCAACAAACACTAAACAACATTATTAAACCTAATCAATAACACCATTATTCAAAAACATGGAAATAACAAAGTTTAAACATTGGGTTGCCTCCCAACAAGCGCTTGTTTAACGTCGAAAGCTCAACGACCATACCTCAAGTCAATCATGATCCCATGGTGCCGATCCCGAACTCATACCTCGATTAAGCACGACATCATCCTCCGGGAAAAAACAACTTCCTCCGTGCACTTCGAGGTGGATCCAAATCCACGCGAGCTTTCTTCGTCCGAAATTGTTCATCTCTATCAAAGTCTTTCGGATCATCTTTTTCTTCATCCTTGTACTCCTTGAGGTTTAATCCCGGATCAAGCACATCCTTCAATCTCTTTTTCCTATCAACTCGCTCCTCTTCAAATTCATGCAAATTCTTTTGAGGTAAGGCAAAAACAACTTCTTTTCCCCCACACCGGAAATTAAGCTCGCCTTGTTTCATGTCAAAGAGCGCATCGGCCGTATGTAAGAAAGGCCTTCCAAAAATCAATTGAATGCCACCCTTGTTCATGTGTAACACAAGAAAATCTCCGGGAAATGTGAACGTCAATACATCCACATGCACATCTTCAACCACTCCACGAGGACAAAATAGAGCTTGGTTTGCTAGTTGCAAAACTTGATTTGTGGGTTTAAGATGTCCAACATCCAGCTCCTTGTATAAATCCCACGACATTATGTTCACACTAGCTCCGGAATCACACAAGGCTTTTTCAACCTTCACGTCTCCAATTTGACAACCAATTACAAAACCTCCCGGATCATCCTTTTTGCTAGCTATGTTCTTCTCTTCATATTCTTGACTTCCCGGTTCATGTGGTTCACCATCCAAAGTTACATCAATTCCAACAAGTTCGTCTAACAATGGAACACGTTCAATTTCATCCGGAAGTGGCATCTCTATATCCCCTTTCCTAACATAATCAAAGAAATGCACCTTCTCAACTTGTTCTTCTTTCTCGTTTTCCACACTCTCTTCTTTCAACTCCTTTCGATCTTCCTTGGTTTCAACACTTTCCACTTTAGGAGTCATGACCTCCAATTTCTCATTCAACCTATCTTCACCATCAATCATGTTACACCCTTTCTTTTGGACGATCTCCGTATCGCTTGGAAATTTCCCAGCTTGATGTTTACCACTTAATTGTTTAGCAATTGAAGAAATTTTAAGCTGGATTTCCGCGAACATTCCGTCATACTTCTCAAACTTTTTATCGATCTCTTCATTCGGATTCCTCCTCACCTCTTGATTCACATATCTACTTCCTCCCCCTGCGTATCCCCCTTGACTACTACTCCCTCCTCCTTCTAATTGCATAGGAGGGTTGAGAGCGTTGTTCGGATTTGCATAGGAGAAATTTGGGTGGAAACGGTTGGACGGATGATAATACATGTTTCCTTGAGGATTGTATTGGGGTCGGTTGTTGTACCCCATCCTTTGATTAACGAAGTTTACATTCTCCGAATAAGCATTGTCATGCTTAAGGATCATCATATCCTCTCTTCCACTTCCCGAAGTAGATAGCTTGTCAAGCTTCCTTTGCATGGCCGCAATTTGTTCTTTAAAATCTTCCGGCTCATAAGCATCATTGACCGACTTCACCGGCCTATAATCCTTCTGTTCCCTTGGCCATTGGAAACTGTTTTCGGCCATTTTTTCAATTGTTTTCCAAGCATCCTCTTCTTCTTGATCAAGAAATGCACCTCCCGAAGAAGCATCCATCATGACCTTTGTATCATAATTCAAACCACCGTAGAATTGGCAAATTTGTTAACTCTTCGATAGACCATGGCGAGGGCACTTACGTAAAAGTTCTCGGAACCTATCCCAAGCTTCATAAAGAGGCTCATCGTACTTTTGCCCGAATGAGGTTATGCCCGCCCTTCTCTTCAAAGTTAAACTTGGTGGAAAAAACTTGAAGAGGAACTTCTCTCTTAACTCTTCCCAAGTAGCTATATTTGTCTTGTCTAGACCTTTGAACCAATGCCTTGCCGAATCCCTTAATGAAAATGAGAATAGTCGCAGCCGAATCAAGTCTTGAGGAACCTCATTGATCTTAATGGTATCCGTGATTTCCAAAAATCGGGATATATGCACATTCGGATCTTCGGTAGCATGTCCTCCAAACTGATTATTTTGTATCATTTGAACCAATTGAGGCTTAATTTTGAACTGCGTGGTATTGACTCCTAGTCGGAAACCACCGGTCATCGGCTCTGCTTGAGGTCGGAAAAGATTTTGTAGTTGTCTACGAGGACCATTCCTCTCATTAAGCAACGCCTTCATCAATTCTATTTGCCTTTCTAACTCTCCAATCCTCATGGTATCTTCCCCCGGATTAGCCATTTCCAAATCAATCTCAATACTTTCTTGTCTTTGTTGTGCTTTCCTTTCCAAGAGCTCACGAGCCTTAGACCTCGTGATCATATACAACCTACACCTCACAAAAGTTTCCAATTACCAAACAAAACAACTAGATCAACAAACAAAATTCAACTATCAAACAACAAACTACAAGCAAAACAATTCACACAAGCAATATAACAAACACCTAGCCTACAAGCTTCACTTTTCCCCCAATATCTAGCAACCTAATAGATGAAGTCCCCGGCAACGGCGCCAAAACTTGATGCGGCTAAAAGATCAATCGAATTAAACTCTCAACTACACAAATAATAAAATATCAAATCCAGGTTCTTCTCCGTTTTACCTGCTAGACTACCGGGATACTACGGCAAAGTTCTTATAGCTAGGCAAAATCAATCGTTGAGCAGTTTTTTATCAACTAGGCAAGTAATCTAAACCTATGCTAACAATGTATGACTAACATGAATCAAACAATCAATCGACATTCACTCAATCAATTCCTTTCACAATTTGGTAAACCAAAACACACAAATGCTCAAATTAGGAAGATAGGATGTTGAGATGAGTGTAGATGCAATCAAATTAGGTCAATCATTGATGTAACCACATTTTAATCCCTAGGAGATTGAGCAATCGACCCTACACTCGTTAACCCCTTGTCACGGCGAGCTAACGGTTGATGATCTAGAACTTGCAAACCATCACGTTATTAAGCCCTAGACCACTCCAAATAGTTCGTCAATTATTGCCCTACGACCTAGCACCGCACATGGATTGGAACTAAAATCGTATGAATCTACACTATTCACGACGATTCCGGCTGCGTATTGGCTGCAGCGTTCACGTCAACTACCTCCTAAGTTGGCTCTTACCTACACCTAGGAGGTAAGGAACAAGTTCTAGTGCAATCCAAGCTCTCAAAGGGAAGTAAACAAGCAATTCTTAAACCAAATGATCATGCATCCTTACTCAAATCAACATCCAAGTAGAATTAGAACTTCATACCTTTCAATTGTACAAATACAAGTTTGAATTCAATGAAGGTCATTACAAATTGAAAGGAGAAATAGGAATCTTCCCCAAATTGGATTTGGTTGCCTTGATCCACCACCTTTAATCTTCAATCTCCTCCAAGTATTGATGAATTAATATCCTAGATGCTCTAGGATTATGATGAATTGTAATGGAAAATGGAATCTAGGGAAAAATCTAGCTAACGTATATGAAAAATTGACAAAAGTCCTTCAAATAACTGCCTCTTCCCCTTTTATAGGCAAGCAATCAGGGCCTCGGATCGCCCGATCGAAGTATGGCTCGCCCGGGCCATCAATAACCGCCAAAACCACCAAAAACCGACTTGGCTCGGCCGAGCAAGGCATGGCTCAACCGAGCCAACTCTCTGACCGCTCGTGCTCGACCGGTCCTGCACTTGCTTGGCCGGTCGAGCCCTCTGAAAGCCCCGCTCGGCCGGTCCTGCACCCGCTCGGCCGGTCGAGCTCTCCAAACTCCAAACACGTGCGATTTTCCTCCAAAACTCCACCAAAATTGCTCGTTTATGCCCAAAACCTATCCTACACACATCAAACACACAAAACACGAAAACATAACCAAAATACGACAAAAACATATGATACGGGAGTAAAATAGCCACAAACAAGCATGTACACACATCAAAATATAGGTCATTTTACGCACGTATCATTGCACATGTTGAACTTGGAGATGTCTCACTTCCAGCTTTTCCAGCGTGAAGAGCTATGCTCTTTGCCTTGTATTCTTCTTTACGTTCCTTCAGATTTATCTCATTAATTGTTAGAATACTTACCAGTTCAGCAATCTCTATTGTTTCAACATCTCTCGCTTCTTTGATTCCAGTGATCATGGTGTTAAACTTTTCTGGCAGCGACTTTAACATCTTGTTGACAAGTCTCTTATTGCTGATGGGTTCACCTAGTACATGAGCTTCGTTTGCCATTGATTCAATCTTCTCAAAGTAAGAGGAAATTGTTTCTTCTTCCAGCATCTTGAGAGTCTCAAATTTATTAGCGAGTAATCGTATCTTAGTCTCTCTTACACTGTCTGTTCCTTTGAATTTCTCTAGAAGTATGAACCCGACTTCTCGTGCTTCCGAGCATCTTGATACTAACCTGAGATAACCAACATCCAAAGAAATAAGTATAGCATTTAAAGCTTCGGTGTTAAAGTTAGAGATAAGTCGTTCTTCAACACTCCATTGTCCTTCAGGTTTAAGTTTGGTAATGATTTTAGCAGAATCCTTCAGATCTTGAACAGTGGTTTTTTTAGGTTTCCATCCATGCAAGACAGTAATCCACGCTTGTTCGTCTAAAGACTTGATGTATATCCTCATTCGAGACTTCCATAGAGAGTAGTTAGTCCCATTACTCTCTAGAATGGGTGGTCGACAAGCAGGGCTTGAAAAACCTATCATAGTAAACTGCACTCAGGAACAAACATCTTAGTCCGTCAAGAAGTAGGCTCTCGATGCCAATTGAAAGAATTTAGTGCATGAGTTTACTATTAACATCGAGGTGTTGAGGAGTTCAACCCTGCCGAATTCAATATGCCTGACTAATAAAGTATTGTTAAACAGAATGTCAGAGAAGTCAAAGTTTGACACATTCAAAGTTTAACATGCAACGAAAATTTAACTCAGACACAAAGAATTATTTTTCACGAGTCTAGAGTTTCTAAACTCGCGAGAGCCTCACGGCCAAAAACAGATTTCACTATAATAATGAAGTTTACACAGCAAAATCAAAATAATAAATATCCAAACCTCTTCTCGGTTCACTCCCTCGAAGAAACTTGAATTTACATAGAAGTAGAGACCACAACTATGAACAAACCGTATTTACGAACTAACGATTCAATCCTCAAAACTCCCTACCATTGGATTCACTCTCCGGAGGTAGGTTTCTTCTTTGGCTTGAATGGTTTCGCTAGTTGAGCGAACGTGAAACGTTGATTGAGAGGTGGGAACGCCTTGTATAATATATCTCAATGAATAATGTAGGTCGTCCAACTTGAATCTTCATCCCAGCACCCTTTATATAGATGTAGATGAGTGTAGGCTCGTGCTAGATATGTATCTTTGAATACATATCTCAACTGTAAATACTAGAGGAAGATATGTGAAGATATGTGAAAGATATATATGAAAGATATGAAAGATTTGAATCCTATTCGTTCCCAAAACTTTATAAAATATATATCTACACTATAATGAACTGAATTCACAAAAATAAATAAATACGAAAAAAATAAGGAATGACAAGATTTACTCAACAAAGTCTAACATGCAGATGTTAAACATAGTCATTGACTCAGTCAATTCTAAAACTACCAATGTTAAACATAGATGTGTTATACTTTGCATCTTCATACTTATTTAAATCAATAAGGTGGATCTTTCAATTTATATAAAACACTAATACTATTGAAACAAAAACTAAAATATAATATACACACGCCACATTTATTATAAGTGAACCATTCGTATATATGAATTATTACAAGTGATAAAATAGGTTCAGAAAAACTATTACAAGTGATAAAATAGGTTTAGAAATGTGAACTGCTATAGCCTGAACCCTAAAATAATTGTGGAAATGATGAACTGCTACACAGGAAAGCAAACCCCCTGCGGCAGTCCAATAAAATTATTGAGCCTCTATCCTCAACAAAAGGGGATCTCTTTAATAGTAGTTGAGGGAGATCTCAACACTATTTGGCTCATTACATCGTAATAGATATTTTCTTTTGGAACAACTATCGTAATTGACATTTTCTTAGCGAGTGATTTTAGGACAAATAACCACTCTTGCAATAAATTTGGAATGAGTATCATGTTTTTGGAAAGAAAATGGGGAATCATGATTATTTTCATTATGGTTGGTGTTTTGTGGAGAAGAAAGAGAGTGGGTATTTATAGACGTGAATGAGGAGATCCCAAAAAATAACATTTTATAAAGAACGGTTGGGATTTATTCAACTGAATACCTCGATTTCAATGAAATTATTTGTGGTTTGTCCAGCAACAATAAAAATGTTTGAGTTTTAATTTATTAGAGAGGTAGCAAAGTTACTAAAACAAAGTCACTCGCCCCGAAGTGCACGCTCGCAAATATGAAAGGTGTGTAATGAACGCACAATTTTTTAAGTTGATAATTATTTTTGACTATTTTATTAAATTATGTATTTATTAAGCATATATATTAATTACTATATTTTATTCAGTATAGTTCTGACAAGTGGGCCTTGAATTATTAAAAGTGAAATAATTTAAAATAAATAATAAATTGAGAATTATAATAAAAGCTGATTTGGCGGTGATGTGGAAGTAGTTAAAATTTAACGATAATGGATGCTCTTAATTCTATTATACCTATATTAATAAATATAATATTTACATTTAATTATTTCGAATGTTCGAGTATTAATTTAGTAATTTCATTTTATTTAAATATACTTGTCAAAATTAATAATTTTAATATAAAATAATGGGTGGGTTCTTCTTTATTAAGTATATTTCCAACAATTTGTTCGAATATTAAAAGTGAACCATTCCTATATATGAACTATTACAAGTGAACCATTCCTATATATGAACTATTACAATGATAAAATAGGTTCAAGTGTGAACTGCTAGAGCCTGAACCTTAAAATCATTGTAGAAACAATGAACTGCTACAACAGGGGAAAGAGCACACCTGCGACAGTCCAACAAAATAGTGCTGCCTCTACCCTCAACAATAGGGGATATCCTTAATTGTCGTTGAGGGAGATTCTAAATACAATTTTGCTTGTTACATCGTAATAGATATTTTCTTTTAGATTGAGAATGATAATAGCATCATTTCTCTAGCTATAGATTTTTGGAGAATTAACCAATCTTTCAATAAATTGGGAAGGAGTATCATGATTTTGGAAAGAAATTGGGGAATCGTGATTATTTTTATTATTTTTGATGTTTTGCTAGAAGAAAGAGAGTAGGTATTTATAGACTTGAATGAGGAGATCCCAAAACATAGCATTTTATAAAGAACGGTTGGGATTTATCCAACTTATAAACTACATTATTGATTTTGAAATATAGCTTTTTTCAGCCTAATATTTGCAACTGTATACATAACTTTATCAATTATGATTTTTGTCTTGTAGCTGTAGGGTGTCATTGCTTTGATTTGACAGAATACCTCGATTTCGATGAAATTATTTGTAGGTGTGGTTTGTTCGAATTTAAGTATGGATTATAGTTGAAGTATAAGTATATTAGTTGAAATATAAGTATGAGTATGAATTATAGTTGAAATAAAATAAAAGATAATTGAAGAAATAAAAGAAAATGGAAGAAATAAAAGAAAATAAAAGAAAATAAAAGATATTTGAAGAAATAAAAGAAAATAAAAGATATTTGAAGAAATAAAGAAAACAAAAGAAAATGGAAGAAATAAAATAAAATAAAAGATTTTTGAAGAAATAAAAGAAAATAAAAGAAATTGGAAGAAATAAAATAAAATGGAAGAAAATAAAAGAATTTTGAAGAAATAAAAGAAAATAATAGAAAATGGAAGAAATAAAATAAAATGAAATAAAATGAAAGATATTTGAAGAAATAAAAGAAAATAAAAGAAAATATAAGTATAAGTATATTAGTTGAAATATAAGTATAAGTATGAGTTACAGTTGAAGTATAACTATATTAGTTGAAATATAAGTGTAAGTATGAGTTACAGTTGAATTATAAGTATATTAGTTGAAATATAAGTATAAGTATGAGTTACAGTTGAATTATAAGTATATTAGTTGAAATATAAGTATAAGTATGAGTTACCGTTGAAGTATAAGTATATTAGTTGAAATATAAGTATAAGTATGAGTATGAATTACAGTTGAATTACAAGTATATTAGTTCATACTTATATATAGGGTCGAATTCAACAGATTCGAACCCTTTTATATAAATTTTAAATAGGGTTGAATTCAACAGTGACGAACCCTTTTATTTAAATAAACCGGCCAGGCATTATAACATTAAAATTCAATACAATAATAGACAAACTTCGATAACAAACCATTTAAATTTGAAACTTTCGATAACTAACCATTAATATTCGAAATATAGATTACATATTTGGACATTTACAACGACCATGAATTTGGGCACCAATTAAAGCCCTATAATTTTTGGCAAAATTATCCATCTTCACGCAAGTAATTCCATTCTTATATAGAATTCTATTGACATAGGCACATGCATACACTCCACAACTGCAGGAGTCTTGTTGAAGGTATCTCTCTTCTGGATGCTTCAATAAATTTGGAAAAGTAGTAATTCTCCTACGACACACCTTGCTCCAATAGCTCGATGCATCAAGAAGACGAGATAGCATTCTAGTAAGTGGCATGAGCTCTCTATCCCTCTTCAAATAAATAACTTAGTCATCCGGATCTTCGAATTTGTGGCTATTTGAGTCGAATAAATCAATTTGTCACCTCTCAAGATCAATCCTCACAGTGACCTAATGAGCGGACTGTGTGTTACAAATTAAAATAACCTGGAATTAAGAAAATTACATCAACCAAAGTAAGTAAGACATTTTAAAATTTTGGAACTTACTTGTTTTGCTTTGTGCCACTCTTTGTTGCCCCCCATTCCATCCAATCCCTGAACTGCTTTTATTAATTGTGGATTGGGTTCCCACCAATTGTAATCATCCTCTAATGGCGGTAGGCAAGTCCCATCATTATACTCCCAAGGGTGGGAATTATCCCAATCTTCACACAATAATGCTTACATATATAGTTTAATAAATTTTTGTAAAATTAAAAATTGGAAAACTAAAAAGAATAAAAGATGCACGATTAACTTACAAAGAAACGAGGGCTAAGAAGGATGGTAGTATCCGAATCCACACCAATATTATTCAAAATTCCCAACCTCAACCATGCTCGGTTCACAACAATAAATAACTCTATTACCAATTTTTTTTTTAAAAAATTTAAATTAAACAATTTAAAACTGTACTTACAAATTCCCTCACGTCGAGAGTGGGGTCGAGCAAAGCGTTGAACCACAACTCCTTAGTGAACTGCAACTCCGTTCGAGCAATATTACAAATGCACCCGTCATTTCTATGAATATTAAGAACTCATTCATTGAAATGTTTCATATTTCCAATGGTGGCCGCAACTGGCTAGTAGACGCAGGAGCTCGGCTAGTAGACGCTACAGCTTGGCTAGTAGATGCTACAGAGTCCTCTCGTTCATAGCGGTATTTTGAGCACCCCAATAAGAGTGGCCCTCGAACAACTTCTTCAGCCAATCCTTAACCCGAGGCCATATGGCTTGCTCCAGCCCTCCAACAATTCGCCGAACGGTGTCATCATCAAGGCGTATTGCTTGCGGCGGCGAAAAAGATGTGTGTTTGGTCTAACATATATATTAAAATATTTATATAGTAATTTAAAAGGATCATAATGTAAATATTATTACAAAATAAATACCTCTAATAATGGCTCCGACGATAATGCACCTCGGGGTCGCTTCGCCGACGATTGTGGAGGTAGACTACTCTCCTCGATTGGGATGTCGAACACTAATGAGGGTTGTGGCTGGGAGGTGGCTGCCTCGGAAGGCGGAGGCTGGGAGGGGCTCGGTTGGGGGGGGGGCTAGGCTGGGAGGGCTCTATCTCGGAGACATCTGGCTGGGAAGCTCCATGTCGGGAGGTGGATCTCTGAGAGCTGGATGACCTCAATGAAGAGAACCTCGGGGTCCTCGTTGATCCCCGATATGGGATGTATCTACGTAGCAGCGGATGAGCCTCTTCAGTCAAACTGATCCAATAGTCCGATCGGGCTTCGACATCCGTCGGCTCTAATGTGATCCTGCATGCTAGCTGAAAAAAAATACAAATCACTAAATAAATTTACTTTTATATTAATCTTTATGAAATGACTATAAATATTTTTACCTCTTGATTGAAATACTGTGTGAAGTTAGCACCCCGTATAAAGATCGGACTCCACTTCAGACAACGAGGGATACCTTTCTTTTGTTTGACATGTTCCACAACCAATGTAGCCAAATCCGGGATAACCTCATAAGACCATGCCTGCAAAATAATTAAAAAATAATTAACATTATGGATTAAAATTAATAAATTCATTTAATTGGATAGAATAAACTTAGGTAATACCTCCAATGTCCAAATAGGACCATATACATGCACTGAGGTAGCACCCTTCTCCGGATTTTTGACCTTCACCGGATTTCTGACCACAACAGACATCTGATGTAGTAGGATGTTGTAGGACCACGTGCCCCAAGAAAATAATTTCCATTGTTCTTTATTATCTACGAGTGCAACGATCCATGTGTGTACAACTCCTCTCCCATCAAAGCATGCAAGCATCCGGTATACAAAGAGGATCTCAGCAATCTTCACGTAGTCATCGGCTAAGGGGCTAAGTTCAATCCTCAAGTCCTTGAAATCCTTGAGCAATTTGTCCACGGTGGGCAACTCAGTATAGTGATGAAGACAAGAAGAATTTGAAACAGGGTACTCCTTATTCAGGTCAAAACCCGAATCACCAAATCGTAGCCCAGTCACAGGGCAAACTCTCGAGCACCAAATCAAATGTTTTTGTTTCCCACATGAAACCAAAGCTCATCCACAACTCCCTCTACTTCAATTTCTTGGGTAATTAAAGCCCACAAGGCAGTAACTGTTCTTTTGGACCAAGTCCAGAAAATGCTTGAACGGCCCCTCACGAAATAAGTCAAGAGTTTCAGGGCCAAACGCACTCAATTAAATTCGGATATCCTCCAGAATATCCCAGGTGTATACAGTAAGGGGTTGGGATTGCCCTCGCAGGCCCGGTCTTATCCATCTCCAAATCTATCACAAACAAATTTTAATAATAAGAACAATAAATTAATTAAATAATAAATTAATCAATTAAAAAAATAAATAAAACTCTCAAATTTTTCTATCAGAACATTCGAATACTCGAATTTATCAATGAAAAAAATATTAAATTATTTTATTTTTAAAAAATTCGAACACATGAATTTTTCAAAGAAAAAAATTCTAACTCTCGAATTTCCACCAAAAGAATAAACAATTATTTAATTTAATAAAATAAAATCGAATACTCGAATTTTGAAAACTGAAAATCCGAATCCTCGAATTTTCACAAAAATAATAATAAATTATTTTTTTAAAAAACAAAATTGAATACAAGAATTTTGTCACCTAATCAACGAATACTCGCATTTTTACTAAATATAACTTAAAATTAACGCATATTTACAGAAAAATTAAACCTATTTTAACGCATATTAATAATAATCCAAGCTATTTAAATAAAAAAAATTCAACCAACCATAAAACCCCCCTATTTTCTATTTCACACCAAATAAAAAACCTATTAATAACAAAAAAAATCAATAATTTACACATAAACAAACATATTCATGTTCTCGCAGCAACAACAATGACGAAATAGATTGCGAAACATATTTCCAACTAAAAGAAACACAAAAACAAAAAGCAGCATAAATACTTAAAAAAAAAGTTGTGAAATAGTGCACCTGATTGTTTTCGCCCGACATGATTTATGTGGTTTCGATTTTTTACAGTGGGGTTGTGGTGTGGTAAAATTCGGATGCAGCTACACTCGAATCCAAATTATTCGTGTTCTCGCGCAGAGGAAGAACAATGGCGGACAGAAAGAGAGAGAGAGGGGTGAAAAGTGAAAAGTGGGATAGTTGGGTTGGTGTGATAATAATAAATGTGTATTATTTACTCACCCTACTTTTGAATTTTTTTTTTTTTTTTGCAGAGTACACCCTACTTTTGAATTATTATGCTTTTAAAATTTGAAATAACACATTATAATAGTATATTATTATATTTGGTACTAAATTCTCCAAAAAGTTAGTTTTTAGTATCTAGTTTCTAAAAATTCAAAGATTTATGTTATAATAAAAAATTTAGAGTTTTATGTTTTAATTGCAATTGTTTGAGAAATATGTTATAATTGCAAAAGTTAAGAAAAATTTTGTTATTTTTTGCAAATAAACCTATTAACATAAGTTTTTTTTACGGACAAGATTACAATAATTTATTATTATCTTAACCATATATTTTTTTTAAGCTACAATTTTAAGATTTTTGTCAGATTAAATTGACTAGAGAGAAATTAAATTGACCAGTCAGATTAAATTGACTAAAGAGAATAATGTGTAAGTGTCATATATTTTTTTTACAATCTTTCCAGCTACAATTTTCATTTTTGTGTCAGATTAAATTGACTAGACATATTAAATTGAGTAGATAAAAAATGTGTAAGTGTTCGAAAATTGACTAGTCAGATTAAATTCACTAAAGAGAAAAATGTGCTTTTAATCATATATAGAGTTTTGCTCTCCGTCAATACGTGTAGATGTGTATTGTCAGTCAATTATGAATTCATTTACTTTGAAATTTTTTGGGATAACACTGATCCAACCAAGCCAGATTATGTGTGGGGTGATGTTCCCCACCACCTAGATTACTTTCAACTCATTCAAAAAATCTTTGAAATTACGGGTTGGAATCACTGGGAGTGGACCTTGAATCTGAAAGTGTTCGTTCTCCAAGGAAATGAGTCAATATTCTTGGACCTTCATGAGGGAAACATCCAAATCCTTCATGAATACAAGGATTTAAAGCCGGGAATTTCTATTGGGTGTACAGCCGTGCCCGTGGATCACGGAGGCAGTAGCAACCCTGTACAACAAGCACATGGCGATGATGATGAAGATGACGATACATGGTGTCCGAACAGCAGAGACAATTTTGAAGACGATGAGGAAACATATGTGCTGGAGATAGATATTGATTCTAACGACGAAGAAATTACTTTTTCCACGGGGGAGAGACATGTCTACGACGATATTGGCAATCCAAATCCTTACAAAACCGATTATTTTGACGACAAGCAAGTATTTTGGAACAATGATGTTCAACAAATAAATGCTGGTACATATTTCAAAACTAAGGAGCAATTGATATATGAAGTTACTGCATGGTCTCAATCAAAGGGTGTTCAATACACCACCAAGAGGAGCTCCCAAACCACGTGGGAGGTGAAATACAAAGAGAAGGATGCAAATGATCCTCCATGCCAGTGGAAAGCTAGGGCAGTTTATGACAAACCTTCAGGGGGTGGAAATTGAACACGTGGACGGAGGTCCACAACTGCTCCGGAAATAATTTGGCTGTCAATATTACGGCGAATCTCATAGCGAAACTCATTCTTCCCCACCTTCAAGTCGATCTAGAGTACAAGGTGGCCAACGTCATTGTCAATGTCCGTGAAAAGTGGAATGCAGACTTTGGCTACAAGAAAGCATCGCATGGTCGTCGAAAAGCGTTGGAGGCTCTCTACGGCGATTGGGAAACCAACATCCGTGAGTTGTCGGGGTTCATGGCGATCCTATGCCAACACAATCTGGCATATGTTTTGGGCATTCGGTGCATGCATCACCGCGTATCAGCACACACATCCAGTGGTGATGGTGGACGGAACACACCTGCGTGGGTCGTATAAAGAAGTTGCTGCTAGCTGTGACCAAGACAACCAACAATCACATAATCCCAATGGCTTACGCCCTGATCGATGAAGAGTCCACCCACAGTTGGAGATGGTTTCTTAAGCACCTGCGCCTCAATGTTATAAAATCAAGACTGACGTGCATCATATCAGACCGGCATGCCGGTCTCCTTGCTGCATTTGGATGTCATCGATATTGTCTTCGCCATCTTTGCTCCAATTTATTGGATAAGTCCAAGACGAGTGGGCTCAAGCAAGTTTGCACCAGGATCGGACAAGTATTTGATGGGAAGGAGTACAATAAAGCTTGGTCTGATTTGTGGGATATGAACTGTGCTGCATATAATTGGTTGCAGTGTCATCCAGCTGACAAATGGACGCTCTACAAGGACGAAGAGCATCTTTGGGGCAACAACAACTAATATCGCTGAGAGTTACAACAATGCTCTTAAAGGTTGCCGCTTCTTGCCTATCCGAGCCATCATAGAAGCCACTCTAGAGAAGTCATCAAGGATCTTTGAGCATGGCCGGAATGAGCTCAGCACTTGCAATACTGCACTTCCCCCTTACCAACATGACCGGTTCATGAAGAGTCGATTGAAGGCCAACGAGCATGTGGTAAGATTGTACAATCCTGCTAACCAGGTTTACAAAGTGGTCAACACCTATACCACAGAACAAGGTGAGCGAAGACAATCTTTTTCTGTCCACTATCCACGACAGTCTTGTTCTTGCGGGGAGTGGAGGCAATGCGGTTCCCTTGCTCTTATGCAATTGCCGTTTCTCAAGTAATGGGGGATAATCCACTTCATTTGGTGCATCACTACTATACCATTCAAGCATGGTGTGCACAGTTCAGTGGGGGCTTTTATCAGATTCCTGGAAACTCACATACTGTGAATCTTGGATGGTGTCTCAAGCCGAATCCAATCCGTCTTGCACATGCAAAGGGCCGATGTAAAATGCAGCGCTACCGAATGAACATGGATTATCAAATTCAGACGAGTGGGGGTGGAAGAAAATGCACTAGATGCGGAAATCCTAGTCATATTGCAAGAAAATGTCTTTATTCTCATCCTCCATCAGATAGGCTGCCAATTCATCGTATTTACAATGCCGATGGTATGCGCGATAAAGAATACAATGCTGATGAATACTTTGGTGGTGATGCTGATGAAGACTATGGTGTTGACGAGTAGAACATTCTCTATGTATTTTTATTTTATTATCTTCAATTTCATGTATTTTAGTTTGATTTTAGTAGAAGAATTATTATTATGAATCATTCATCGTACATGAAGAAAAAATTAGGTAAAATGGTTAAAAAATAAAGATTAATACTTTAACATAAATAATAACAATATAATATTATAAAAGAAAGTGGTTTGAATGTGTCAAATTCGAACCAAAATAATATTCATAATTCTTGCACGGTTCAAATCTGACACATTCGAAATGGTTAGTTTTGTCCACATGTTAGGGGTTTTTTAGGGTTTGTCCACATGTCTAGGGTTCCGGTCATTTTGGTAATTTTTCCCTCCTACTGGCCACTGCCAACACTTTCTTCTACCAACAAACAGAATTCACGGCCAACTACCTCGGTCATATCTCCGCCATACCATACGACTACTTGTGCAATGACCCCAACCTGCACATCTCCAAAGAAGTCCCCATTATCATTTTCGTGGTCATTAGGTATGCCACCGGCTTCGTAGTGACACGCCTATGTGATTTTCTGCTATCGTCACACTGGGGCGACAACATCCCTCGTCTTGTTACGGTGGTGAGAAGCGGTGCAGTGTTGGGAAATTTGGCTAAGTTTCCTTTCCCCAGTAGCTACTTGTTTAGATTCTAGTTTTGGTGTTTTGGTGGATCAAATCCTAAGTCCTACCAGCGTCAGTTTGTCTCTAGAATAGCTCTAGTCTCAAATGTAAAGTCCTGTTTAGGTCTTTTGAGCTGTAAGTCGCAGCTGATCAAGACTCATGCTGGCTACTGTTCACCAGCATGAGATGTACTTACCAGTTGAGAAAAGTCTCATCCGAAGGCGGCTGACAAAGACTCGTGCTGACACTGTTCATCAGCATGAGAAAGAGCTAATGACTGGCTACTGTTCACCAGTTGGGAAGGATTTCACCAGCAGGCGGCTGACAAATCCTACCAGCAAAATACGTGTTCTCACTGACACTATTCACCAGCGGTGAAGCCACCAGTCATGGGAGATCCCAAGAGTTAACATCCAGACAAATTGGTAGACTTAGATTGTGCCAACGCAAGTCACCAGCAGAGACTGCCAGCACAAGATCACCAGTATGTTCTGCCAGTCGGATGTTACCAGCAGAATTCAAGATTCGCTCTCCCAGAGTCTTAGAGATAAAAAGAAGATTCGTCTGAGGAATAAACTGACAAAGTATGACTTTAAGGGAGGATACCTTAAAGTCTATCAGTTCAAGACACCAGTTCCGATTCCTCGTACTGACGAATAGTGCCGTTCTGACATAAAGAGATCAATGTCAGATAAAGTGGACAAAAGCATGGCGCTTTCCGGAAATTCCTACCTGCCGCTGTCAGAAGGACATGGGAGGACAAAGACCTTTTCCGGATGTGTCCAAACGGCTAGAAGATTTGAATCGGATCCCTCGGCTATAAATACCTGGGATCCATCAACATTCAATATTCTTCTCTCTCGCTCAACTACCGAAAGTCTGAAACTTTATTGCTCACAAGCAGAACACTTTCGAGGCCTTTCTAAAGGCTATCCGTGTGTTGATTTATCAAACACGAGACTTCAAGCTTCCAGCTTGTAAGTTATTGATCTCTTTGGTGCTCTTTCTCTTCCGAGGAAGTTCACAGCAGCTCTTGTGCCAGCCAGCACTTGAGTTATTACGGGCTTTTGCCGTATTGAGAAGATACGTTCTTGGGAGAACTAAACACCCAGTGAAGCTGTGGAGGTTGAAGTGACGTGCTCGCACTCCACCAGCTGATCAGAGTTGAAGAAGGAAATAAGGCCGGGAGCGGTTGATCTAGCGAAGTGGTGGACAAGGGTCGCACCAGCTAGAGATAGATCGTAGGCAACTTGTACCTGATTACTCTATAGTGAATTTCCAGTGCTACGACTGGAGAGTGGACGTAGATCAGTTGATCGAACCACTATAAATCCTCTGTCTTTTATCAGTTTTCTGCATTTCATACTGATTTAAAACCCAGCACCCAAGTGCTGGTGTATATCTGAAAACTGATATAACTGTGCAAACAAGGCTAAAAATATTCTAAGTCTTGAGCTACCAGCTGACGAGCCAGTCGCCAGTCAGCTGAGTACGCAGAGTGCAAGTTGACTTACCAGCTGACAAGGTCCCAGTCAGCTGAGTAACCAGCAGAGTGCAAGAAACGATTAA